>RCUC01144533.1:0-142173 GCA_003697995.1 Taxidea taxus jeffersonii | reverse complement strand
TGATATGACATTCTGTATATTATCCTATGTCACCACAATTGTAGCTACTATCTGTCAGCATACAATGCTATTATTATACCACTGACTATATTCCCTATGCTGTATCTTTTATTCCTGTGAATTATTCATTCCATAACTGGAAGCCTATACCTCCCACTTTCCTTCATTCATTTGATCATTCCCTTGCCTCCTCGCCTCTGGCCACCATCAGCTTGTTCTCTGTATTTATGAGTATTTTTCTGGTTTTGTTTACTTGTTGGCTCATTTGTTTTTGTTTTTTTTAAGACTCCACATATAAGTGAAATCATATGGTATTTGTCTTTCTCTGTCTGACTTATTTCACTTAGCATAATATCCTCAAGGTCTTTCCATGTTGCTGCAAATGACATAGTAGGACTTAAAAGTCAATATTACTCATTAATCCATGAGCTGCAGAATGGATGTTGGAATATTAGTCATGGAAACAAAATTCATCTTGCTGTACATTTCCATCAGAGTTCTTGGGTGACCAGTTCTTTGGTCAATGAACAGTAATATTTTGAAAGGAATCTTTCTTTCTGAGCAGTAGGTCTCAATAGTGGGCTTCAGATATCCAGTAAACCATGTTATAAACAGATGTGCTGTTATCTACGCTTTGTTCCATTCATAGAGCACAAAGTAGATTTAACATAATTCTCAAGGATTATTCCTAGGATTTTCAGAATTGTCAATGAGCACTGGCTTCAACTTAAAGTCACCAGTTACATTAGTCCCTAACAAGAGAGTTGGCCTATCCTTGGAAGCTTTGAAGCCAGGCACTGATTTCTCCTCTCTAGCTATGAAAGTCCTAGATGGCACCTTCTTCCAATATGAGGCTGTCTCATCTACATTGAAAATCTGTAGTGTAGTGCAGCCTCCTTCATGAATTCTCACTAAATCTTGTGGATAACCTGCAGCTCCCAAATCAGCATTTGCTGCTTCACCTTGCACTTTAATTGTATGGAGATGGTTTATTTCCTTAAACCTCTTGAATCCACCTCTGCAGGCTTCAAGCTTTTCTTCTGCAGCATCCTTATCTCTCCCAGCCTTCCTTATCTCTCCCAGAGATTTGAAGAGAGTTAGGGTCTAGTTTGGGATTAGGCTTTGGCTTAAGGGAATGTTAGTGGCTATACCCAGATGGCAAAATCTTTCTCCACATCAGCAATAAGTCTGTTTCTTTCTTATCACTCGTGTGTTCACTGGAGTAGCACTTTTAATTTCCTGCAACAACTTCTCCTGTGCATTCACAACTTGGCTGTTTGGCATGAGAAGCCTAGCTCTGGGTTTATCCTGGCTTTCAACATGCCTTCCTCACTAAGCTGAATCATTTCCAGCTTTTGATTTAAAGGGAGGGATGTGCAACTCTTCCTTTTACATGAACACTTAAGAGGCCATTGTAGGTTCTTAATTGACCTAATTTCAATTTTGTTATGTCTCAGGGAACAGGGAGACCAAGGTAAGGGAGAGAGATTGAGGAATGGCTGTTGGGGAAGTCAGAACACATCTTTGCCATCTTACATGGGGATGGCTCATGGCACCCCAAAACAATTACAATTGTAACATCAAAGATTACTGGTCACAGATCACTATAGCAAATAGAACAATAATGAAAAAACGTGCTGATAAACTTTTATCACAGGTTGCCACAAAATTTCAATTTGTGAAAAACACATTATCTACAAAGCACAATAAAGTGAAGCACAATAAAACAAGGTATGCTTATATTTAATGGTGTGAAGTTTGGAATCCATGGAAAATAGAGGGATATAAAAATATGGGGGAATAATATAAAATGATTGAAAATGATCAAGATGGCTGCTGTGAGGGGGCTTTTGAGGTCAGAGGACCAGTCAGTGACGATGGCCTAAGTGGGGTGGGTTCAGGAGGCTAGAGGGAAGCGTGTGAGTTTGAGAGATATTTTAGGCTTGCTGTGGGGTTGGATGGAAGTAGTTTAGGAGAGTAAAATAATGGATGAACTCCAGGTTTCTGCCTTGAGTGTAGATAATCATGTAGAAGGCAAAATGTGGAGGAGGGGAGAGGGTTATGTTCACTTTGGACAAGATAAGTTTGAAGTATGTACCAGGGGGCCTTAAACTGGTATGTTTATTACTTTCTTACCTCATTACTTTTTTACTTTCTATTACTTGTTGTTTTTTTAAAAGAATTTTTGTGCCCTCTGGTCTAATTATTTTTAGGACAATATATTTCTTTTATCACTTTTATATTCAGTCCAGAGAATGTGTTTATCTGGGATCCCAAGTCATTTTTTTTTTTTTTTACTTTCCTGCTTTACTTCCAGTATTTTGACATTTACTAATTTGAAAATCTAAAAAATCTTGACTATTTTACTTTATCTTTTCTTTGCTTAGTTGCACATAAATTGTTAAAGATAATAATTATGTTTACTTTCCTATCGACTTTAAACTTTGCAATATCTGTGTTATATCTTTCTTGATATCTTCTTTATTTAAATCCTGATTTCTCACACACTGATAGCTTTATCCTGGATTTATTCATTTTTTCTTGGCGGAGTCTTGCTGAAAATCGTATACAACAAGGTGTTTTTGTGTTGATTCTGTGTCTATGTTTTTGAGAATATCTTTATTTTGCCCTTTCATTTAAATTATAGTTTTGTTGAACAGAAAATTATAGGTCCTATCTCTTCAACACTTTTTGCCCCCTAGGTTCTTTTTCTTCAACAACATACTTGTGAAGTATTTTGCCAGCATGATATTTAATCTTCTGCTACAGAATGATCATTTACAGAGTGGCTCTGTAATCTTTCTAAGTTTTTCTTTTCCTTTTTTTTTTTTTTTGTGCAGTACTTACTGCTTTATTAATCTTTTTATTTAATTCCAGTATAATTAACATATATTAGTGTTATATTAGTTTTTGGTGTACAATATAGTTCTCTGCAACACCTGGTGCTCATCACAAGTGGACTCCTTAATCCCCACCACCTATTTAAACCATCCCCTCACCCACCTCCTTTCTCGTAACCATCAGTGTGTTCTCTAGAATTAGAGTCTGTTTCTTCCTTAATACTGTGTTGTGATGAGCACTGAGTGTTATACATAGCTAATAAATCATTGAACACTACATCCAAAATGAATGATGTTCTATATGTCAGCTAACTGAACATAATAATAAAAAATTTAAAAAAGAGTTTGTTTCTTGGTTTGTAGAATTTTATCTCTAATATGACTTACTTTTCTTATAATATAAAGTACATTTTTTTCTCTTACATGTCTGGATTGGTACTCTCTGTGACCTCTCCTTTGAAGTCTTCAATCTTTTCTGCCCCTTACATTCAGGATAATTTTTAGTCATTAGTTTTCAAATGTTTCTTACTCCTGGGACTCTTATAAAGTGATTTTGTCCCTTTTGCTTCTGCTTTCCATAAGCCTTAATCTTTATACATTTTTTTTTTCCTATTTACTTCTTCCTAATTTCTTCAAGGGGATTCCTTGATTTGATATTTCAATGCAAGAATTTCTTCAGTATTTATTCTGTCCTTTAATTTCTATGTTATTTGTTATGTCATATAGAGTTCTCCTTTTTTTTTTTTAAAGATTTTATTTATTTATTTGACAGAGATCACAAGTAGGCAGAGAAGGAGGCAGAGAAAGGGGGAGGGAAGCAGGCTCCCCACTGAGCAGAGAACCCAATGCGGGGCTCGATCCCAGGACCTCGAGATCATGACCTGAGCTGAAGGCAGAGGCTTAACCCACTGAGCCACCCAGGGGCCCCAGTTCTCCTTTTTAAAGTCCGATTTGTTGAGGTATAGTTTACCCATTGTTAAATTTACCCTTTCAGTGTACAGTTCTGTGGGTTTTCACAAAGCATAATACAGTTACACAGCTGTGTAAACACTACCATGTCTGAAGTACAAAATATTTCCATCAAATGAGAAAGTTCCCTTGTGTTCCTTTGTAGTATGTTCCTCCCTCCAACCCAAGTGCTGGACAGCAACTGATCTCTTCTCTGTTTCTATACTTTTACCTTTTCAAGAATGTCATATAAATAGAATTATACAGTACGTGGTCTTCTGAGTCTCACTGTTTATACATAGTAAAAAGAGATTCACCCATGTTTTTGCATATATTAATAGTTCATTTGTTTTCACTGCTGAGTAGTATTCCACCATATAGTTGTACCATAGGTTAACTCTTCACCACTTGATGGGCAATTGGGTTATTTCTGCTTAGGTGCTATTACTAATAGAGCTGCTAAGAACACTTATAAACAAGATTTTGTATGGACATGTTTCTCTTGTGTAAAAATCTAGGAGAGAAATAACTGCACCATTATTTTTTCCTACCATATTCACGTTTTTCAGATTCTTATTATTTTTCCATGGAAACTCAAAGTTCTTGGAGCATATTGGCTCTATGTGTGCCTACTGCATAGGTGGAAGACGTGAAAGCCTAGGGCTTAGGATTTGCCAATTCTGCTGAGTTTTATCTTTGTTTTCATTTTATGAAGAACAGAAAGAACACGTGTGTCAGGCTGTAGAAAGCGTAATGTCAACCGCTCTCCCCGTGCCATTCTCTTCCACCCTGGTGATGACGTCGCTCATCTTTGCCTCTCTGTACCTTTGTTTATGGCTCTCCACACTCCTTTTCAAAGAGCCGTTTCCATTGTCATCTCCGAGGAAGGCCTCAAGAACTCTCCAGTTGTCCAAACCTATGCTTAACTGTCCCCTTTTCCCCCAGCCAAGCTGAAGGGACATCTTGAAATTATCCTCAGAGATACTTCTTTTCACCGTCCTCAAATTATTCTCCCTCATATTACCCCTCTGCTGTCCTTATCTCTAATGTTGAAAAGCGGTATGTGATGAGAAAGCAGAGACAGAATATGTAAAACAAACAGAAACTACTACTTGGAAATGTTGGGCTGTGAAAGGGAGAAGGAAATTGGGTCTGGAGTAGGGTCAAGGAATTTTTGGGTTGCTTTTTAAAGCTGAGAATGACAAGAGCAAGTTGGCATGGGGTAGATTCACCAGAGGGGAGGTACTAATTATGCAAAGAAAGGGAGATCCTGAAGGATGAAAATCCCTCAGAAGGACACAGAACCTACAGCCTAATTCAAATAAGTGTCCTTTGTTTAAAACCTGGAATCCTGCCTTTGTAACAGAACAGAAAACAGAGGAAATGTCAGTGCGGGTGCAAGCATGTCTGTAGGTAGATGGAGGGAAAATGAAGAATTTTGTAACCCATATTTTTAGTTATTCAATTACTGATACCTTTCAGTGAAGAAAGGTTTAAGATTATTAACTGAGATTGAAAAGCAACCATATGATGGGGAAGAGATTAGAAAAGAAAAAGTTGAAAACCATTAGGTGTTCTGATTTCAATTCCCTCGTTCCCCATAAATCCCCTCCATTCAGGTCTCTGCCCTCTCTGTGGTGCCCAGACCACTTTCCCCAGTTTCCCGTTGCTATAAACTCAGCTCTGGTCAGAGCTGCCATCACTGCAAAATTGGAGATAGTAGACACACCCTCCTCTTTTGCACACATTCCTCTAGTGCCTGCCAGGACACTGCTCTCTCAGCTTTTGTCCTACATCACTTGCCATTATTATTTCTTAGGATCCTTTGCTGGCTCATCCTTTTCTTTCTGAACTATGAATGCTAGAGTGACACTGGACCCAATCCTTGGACTTCTCATTCCTCTCTATATTCATTCCTTTGGTGTTTTGAAAGACAAGTCTATGCTAACAACTCTCAAATTTCTATCTCTAGTCCAGGATTATCCCCAAATTCTATTCTCCCTAATATCTATTCTCTGTTTCCCTTTAGATTCTTAATAAATATCTGAAAACTTAAAGTCTAGATTTCTTCCCACAAAAACTATTTCATATCCTGCCTTCCCATCTCCACCTATAGAATTCTAATCTTTCGTTTGCACAAGGCCAAAAACTTTGGTGTCAAGTTTTATTCTTCTCTCTCTCTCATAATCCACATTGTTACTAGAATCCCTATTGCTGTAGATTTAAAATGTATGTAGAATATGATTATTTCATGCTTTCTGTACTGCTGAGCCATCCTCATGTTTTGCTGGATAGTGCAATACTTTTTTCCCCTCTATCCTTGCCTCACTATGATTCATTTTTAACACATCAAAGAGAGAGATCCTTTTCAAGCATAAGTCAGATTATGGCCCCCCACGGCTGAAAACAGCAGTGCCTACACATTTCCTTTAGATATAAACAGAGTCCTTACAAGCTCCTGGAAGGGCCTCTATGATCTAGTGTTCCAGCCCTTCCATCAATGCCCCCCTGCTCTCCTGCCCTGCTCACAGCATGCCCTCTCTGCCTGCTTCCTTCCTGTGCCTTGAATGTGCCAAGCATGCTCTTGTCTCAGCATATTTTTTCCTGTTTTCAAATCAGTTATATCACTTCTTATAGTTTCTAGTGCCTTGTAAAAATTTGCAAGCTTAACTTTTATCTCAGAAAAAACATGTTGGTAACTATGGTTGTTTTCAGTCTGGTTTTTAGAAAATAGATTTCTGGATTCTCTCTGCATGGATTTTGGTTGTTCATTATTTCTGCTCATTTTCGCTCACATTGTTTTACCTTTTTTTGTGTTTGAATCTGATTGTGTGTTGGATATTCTACTCAAAAGTCAATTTATAGAAATTATTTGAGGGCTCAGATGATACTATCTTATTACAGAGAGCTTTTTCTTTGCTTCTGTCAGACACCAGGAACATTAGCAAGGAAGGATTTCTTAATTTAATCTACGGTTTTGGGATGATTTTTTTTCTAAACAGTGTTTTCATGATTCAAGGCAAGCCCGAAGACTATGTGAGGTCTTCTGGATCATTCTTAGTCCTGAGGCTCAGTCTATTCTTCTGGATCATGGATTCTGACTTTTATCTCCCTACACCTCTGAGACAGTCAAAAGTTTGGATCAGCTTCTCAAGCAACTCATTATTGTTTGCAAACACCTTTAGGATAAAAGCTGGTCTCAGATGGTTGACTCATCTATTTGGATTCCCGTCTTTTCCTGATCTTGTACCCAAGTTCTTTTATTTTTTATTAGCTCATTGATGTTTTTAATAAATAACATGTCAATATGGTTTTAAATATTTTAATTATTGTTGTCTATTTTGAAAGGATTACTTTGAGTCCTTGAGCCACCATTCTGAGGTGGAAATTCACTTTGAGAACTTTACATTTGTTCCATCTTGTTGAAATGCTCTTTTTTTAGATTATATATATCCAGCTCCCTCACTTCCTTCAAATCTTAACCCAAATGTCACCTTCTCTAGATTGGCCATTCTATTTAAAAGCCCTCAGCACTCTTGACTTTCTTAACACCTGGGTTATCTAAAAGAAATAAGGTCTTTGGAAGAAGAAAAGATTTTATTTCTATTCTTTTTTTTTTCATAACATATAGTGAAATATATGATATGATTTACCTGCAAAATACAGTGTAATTTTACTTATTTATTATTTTATTGTTTACCTTTTCTCTTGCTAGAATGTAAGCTCCCCAAGGACAGGGTATCTTTGTCTGTTTTGTTTAGTTATAAACTGAAGGGTATAGAAAAGTTCCTGGCACACAGTAGATATATAATAAATATTTGCTGAGGAGATAAATGACTCAAGTAACACATCTCATTTCAGAAAGTAAGGAAGTGGGCCTACAAGAGAAATATTAGAGGCTTACCAGGCAGTATTGAATACTCATTTGAAGTTGATAACCATTAATTTATAATGAAAACAGTTAGCTTGGTTGTGAGAGTTTCTCCACAATGTTTCGCTTTTCAGGTTTAGAGAAAATAGATGATAAGGTCCATCAGGGTTGTGGTTTTCTTTTCTCTCTCTCTCTCTCTCTTTTTTTTTCCTTTAGAGTGAGTTTATTATAAAGAGGGAGGGAGGCCAGAGAAATTAAGGTGTTAAAATAACTGAGAATTTGAAATATATGTAAACTAAGGGGTAATAACACCGCAATGGAACTGGTAAAACTCATTGATTTTGAAGTCTCAATGAGGCTAAAGAAATGTTGTATTGGGAACATTTGAGAAGTGAATGGGAGATAGAATTCTCAGAGTAGGATGCTCAAATTAAAATTTCACATTTTATTTGTGAAGGCAAAGACTAGGAATGATCCTGAGAGTGGACAAGTGAAATGGAATGGATGAGAATACCTTTGGAGTTGAGTGGCTTGATGAAATGAGAGGTTGGAGACTTCCATGTGAATTTTGGAAATGGCAGAAATCCCGTAAGGGGCCATTATGATACATGAATGGATGTCATCAGTAAATATGGGAAAACTTATCAGAAAACTGATAGATAATGGCAATGAAAAGAATAATGAAGTGATATAGTTTAACAAAATAATTTTCAGAAGAACAGGGTTTTGTATAGAAAAGAGAGCAGAATGGTTAGAAATTCATAATGACAAAAAAAAAAAAAAAGGTGAACACTTATCCCAGAAGTTGAATCTTTCAGTATTTTTGTGGTTACTTCAATAGTATAATTATTTTTCTTTTCATGCAGATGCCTACAACTCTTCCGAGAGCAGCTGGTCGAGAAACCAAATATGTAAGTCCCTTCATAAATGACACATACTGCTTCTTTAATGGGTGGATGTGTATGCTTTAGAGGGAACTCAATTATACAGTCATTAAAATGAATTAGTTGATATTTTTCATAAGTGGAAAGGGATAGGATGGTGTGATTCACCCAGATGTGGAAGATCAGGTTAGGTCAGGTAAGTTTTTTGAATAAATTCCTTCTTAAGTGAGGTCTAGTTTGATTAGTTTGGCAAAATAAGATGGAACTCCAACACCTGTTTTCTGTCTTTCTAATTATCAAAGCTTCGATGACATTTCATTTTTGTAAAAGTTTATTGTGCTTATCATAAAGGAGTCAATTCATATACTTGAACAATTAAGATTTGTCAGTTTCCAATGGGATGGCCAGGTTAGCTGGTTTTGACTAGTTTGTTGCTTTCTTTTTGATTTAAATTATTGTCAAATAAACCAATTTCCAATTAGGAGAAAAAATAGATTAATAGATGTGTAGATAGAGACTCACACACTTGATTCAATTAATTATGGCTCTGGCTTTGAATGCCTTAGGCACACACACATAGCCCCATAATGTTTCCATTCTTTACTCACCTCATAATCCACCCTGTGGCCAGCTTCTGCTTCTGATCACGTATCTTCAACAGAAACAAGATTTTCTCCTAAGCAACTGTTTAGTTTTTAGTTGAAAACAAAACAGTAAATTATTTCTTTTAGGTTATACCTTATATTTTCTAATATGCTATTTTCATCACTATCATCATCATCATCATCATCATCAAGAAGGCATAGTCAGGGCGCCTGGGTGGCTCAGTGGGTTAAAGCCTCTGCCTTTGGCTCAGGTCATGATCCCGGGGTCCTGGGATCGAGCCCCACATCGGGCTCTCCTCTCAGCGGGGAGCCTGCTTCCTCCCTCTCTCTCTGCCTGCCTCTCTGCCTACTTGTGATCTCTGTCTGTCAAATGAATAAATTAAAAAAAAAAAGAAGGCATAGTCATTAATTGCATACTTTGTGACATATTTTCTTTCCAATTTTTGTATTTCTGCCTTCATTCAGATCTCCCTAAGCAAATGATAAACTGGATGAAGTCACTGAATTTTATCACATTTAGGAAATGATGTTTAGAGGGTATGGATAGGAACACTGCTTAGACTATTTACCCAGAAGATTTCACTCTTGTTTTTATTGCAAGCCATTTGGAGTAATACTTAAAAGACTAGCGACATTTAGTAGACTATACCCAACTTTAAATCATAACATGGCTGTTTGCTGTCTGATCCTGGTAAAATAACGTAACCTCTCTATGCCTTAATTTTTTCCTCTATAAAACTGGGAAACTAATAATTGCCTGACATATGATTCATATTAGTTAATGTATGAAAGGCTCCTGATGTAGTCCTGACATACAGGAATAAATAATAGTTCTTCTCTTTCTTCCTCTTATTTTCCTTTGCTTTTCCCTTCATCTATGCCTCCCCCTTTTTCTTCCTCCTTTTTATCTTGGGAAGAGTAGAAGTACCATGACTTATTGGAGTTTCTTGATTCTGAAGTTGAATACAAGAAACGAAAGTTCCCCAAAGCTATTTCAATGCTTTTTGTGACTAATACGTGCTACCAGAGCCAGACCCAGGAAAAAATAGCTGGAAGTTTTTGATTTCTCATCTCTTTCTCACCTACTCCTACCTGTCACCAAAGTGCCTCTGATGGAGACTCATTCACAAGAAGATGGGGGGAAGGGGGTGATAAACTTCCTCTAGTCTCTCCCTGTGGGTGGTTAACTTGGTAGGGATTGAAATAATTCTGGAGGGGCTGTGTCAAGCTCCATAGTTAGAGTTTATTTCAGATTATTCCTCAATAAGTTATCAGACTTAATTAAAGTAGGTTAACATTTGCCCCAAACTTTCTGAGAGCATTTGAGTCATTCAATGTTAGCAATGAATCATCAAATAGATTATAGACTAGACCAAATATGAACTCTGATTCAGATAACATTCTTCACTTTGATTACATTTCATTTCTTGAGTGAGAAGCTTTATTTTTTACTTTCTCTTACAACATGACATTTAAATTGTTCTTTGTGAGGCCTCAAATATGTCCATGTCTTTTAGAAGACTATCAAAGATAATTTTATGGCGGAGTGTAAAACCCAGTTCTTTGGTGCCAAATCATAGGGAAATCACACTTTTAAATATTTGGCTATAGTTGTTATATTTACCAAGTGATGTCTGATACATTTATTTTGAGAAGAAAAAAATGAAATTTTAGAGCAGAAGTCCACTTCAACTATAAGCGTTGGTCTTATGTGAACAATCTGTTTTAAATACAGTATGTTATGATTTTAAAAGAATGACATAGTTGTATTTTCTTCTAGAAATTCCAATATTCATATTGCTTGAACTACTTAAGGATGACTTGGATAGCTTTCACTCAATTAATTAATTAATCTTTTGCTATATTTTTTTCTCTTCCACTCCCATGGGAACTCAAAAGCAAATCTGAGAAGTCTTTTCAGTATTTCACCACTTCTCTGCAGACTTTGAAGGATGTAGGCATCTTTGCAGTATATACTTGCTGGGACTTGATGTGTCATTGACTGTAGAAATTCTTAGATTTGATGAGAAAACAGGGACACCCCGTTTACCAAATGCTGCACCACAGAGGGAAAAGGAGAAGACTTAGATGAGAACCAGAGAAAATATATTGTGATATTTGAGGATATCCTCAACAGATTAGCATAGACCACTCAAAATCCCTATATCTGAGGTCTCTCTGAAAGTGTAGTGTATGACCCATGAATCTAATGGGTCATGGAACTAATGGAAAACTTAGAATTTTCTAGCTAGTTCTATTACTCAATTTCCTACTTTTATGCATTGATTCAACAAATATTTACTGAGTGTCTACCATGTCTACTCACTGAGGAGTCACTGGGGTGAGGGATGAACCTAATAAGGTCCCCATTTCTACAGCTTATAATGGGGGAGACAGTAAACAAATAGGGAATGAGCAAGATGCTTTCTTGTAGACATTAGAGAAAAGCTGGCTGTAGAATTGGTTGAAATGTAAGCAGACTTACCAGGTTGCTAATTTTTGATGAAGCTGTATTATCTACTGGATTTCCAGTGTTCCTGGGATGATTAGAATGGTTTTAGTAAATAATGAGAAATTGTATGACTAATTCCTTTCTGGGAACTTTGGTAAAATGCTGCTTTTCTTTTCCATGAAAAGAGAAAAGAAAATGCAAAAACAATTAGTTTCCTATTCTTATTCTTTATTGTACATATTGTTACATTTCACGTAGTCTATTTTTTTTAGGATAAGCCAGATGCTTGAAAAGTACCATCAGTTCAGTCTAATTAAAGTCAACGTTTCCTTCAATTAATGGTGTACTTGAATTGCAACTGATTTTAAAGTAAATTGAGGTCTTCTTAAGTGTAGTAGACTTTAAGTGAGGCTAACAACATGTTGAGTAGTGGTGATCTCCACAGGTCACTTGCAAGATTGACTCAATTAATTTATCAACTATATTCCATTCGATTGTTTTGAGTTCTTACCTTGCAAATGGGACTGAAGTATTTCACTTAACCTTACACCAGTCTTATAAAGTGAGTATTATTATCTCAATATCTTCATATGACAAAGGAGGAAGCCAAGTCTTGGAAGTCAGAGTAGGCAAAATCCAGCCAGGTCTGCCTCGTGTCAAAGCCCTTGCCATTAATAGTTGTGTGAGAACTATAGAAGATATGGAAATGGTTTGTTTTCCTTAAATATTTTATCCATTAGTATTTATATTCTGGGTCTAAATTATTTCTTCATGTTCAATAACCTTCAGTCTAAACTTTGAAAAATTTCATACTTGATGGCAATGCTAAAATGATATCTATTATATTTTTAACATTTTTCATCACTCTGATAATTTAACTCATAATTTATCAGATAATGTGTAAGAGTGATTGTTTCTCATGACACTTACTTTTAGAGAATTTCTTTCCTCCTATGTAAAGGAATGAATTTTTTTATTTGAATTTCTATTTTATTCTGTTTTCAGTCTATCATATTTGGAGGGGAATGTCATTTTTTCCTTAGCATTACACTTGTCTTTGTAAATATTTATTTACTTATTTCATTTTATTTTTTAAAGATTTTATTTATTTATTTGACAGAGAGAAAGATCACAAGTACACAGAGAGGCAGGTAGAGGTGAGGAAGCAGGCTCCCCACTGAGCAGAGAGCCCGATGTAGGGCTCGACCCCAGGACCCTGAGATCATGACCTGAGCCAAAGGCAGAGGCTTAACCCACTGAGCCACCCAGGCACCCCGTAAATATTTATTTTTCATTAACTACAACTGGTATAAATTATTTCATTCATATAATTCAAAACCACAGTGTGGTTTCTTAATAAAGAGCAACCTCAGAAAATAAGACAAGTATTAGATCCATTACTAATTTATCAAAAAACCCTTAGTTGGAATCACAGCCTATAGAAAACAACTTATTTTATAAACTCTCTGCATTGCATGAGTTACTTTTAAGTGCCAGAGAAATAACAGAGACAGGCCTATTGAAGGTTATATAGTAAACAGGTAAGGTCCCACCTTAATGAGCTTGAGGGACAGAAAAATTTCATAACAATGGATGCATATTGCTTTCAAAATATCACAATATATTAAAAAATGTGTCAAGCTTTATTAAGAATATTCCCCACTATATATATATATACATATATATGTATATATATATATATATGCACATACACACAGTTATTCAAGTAAAGGTCACTGTCTCCAATTTAGGCAGCTTATGTGCTCCCCTGTTGCTATGCTTCAATGTCTCTATGCTGGGGTGTTTTCAGAGGTGCTGTGTGCTAATGTAGTCCTAGGTCTGAAGGTAAGAGGAAACTTCAATGCAGTTCACTTCAATCCAGACCTTGGTCCTGATCTGCTTCCCATAGTTTCTGACCAGAGATTTGATGAATTACAGAAAGAGTTGTGAACCCTTTAAACAACAATTCTGCTTATTCTCATTTATTTATTTTACTATTTTATTTATTATTTATTTATTTTATTTAAATATTTCTGAGGGATGCTTATGTGAAATGGAATGAGGAGGGAACTAAAGGTAATTATCTGGGTTCCACTAAATGAAGAGGAAGAGAAAAGATGTAACAAGAGACTCCTTAAGCCTTGTATCCTTCAAATCATTATTTTAGACTTTACCAAACATGAAGCCTCCATATTTCAGCCAAACTTCCCCTTGATCTGATCATTTATCTCCTCATTAGCACATATAAACAATGGCTGTCCCTGGTCCCTACTTATTTTGCCTCCTGGTTACGTTCATGACAATATGGAATCATCATTCCTTAGTACAAAGACTCAAACTTTCAAATCTATTTTTTGTATTTAGGCCTTTTGGGGATGATAAATTACTAATTCATAAAATGTTTTTCAATGAGACCGATAGGGTAATGTCTATAGAGAGTTAGAGTAAAGAATGTGAAGCAAAAAATATATGATGCCTCATAATATATCGCTGTGGGCTTGGTGGGCTTGGTGCCTAACATCCTTACTATTGGATTCATTCTTTTGCATACATAGTGACTTATGTACAAATAACAGGAGCACTTGCTGGTTAAGGGAAAGACAGTGTTTTATCATTTTATGTTTCCTCAACACCAGTCTCAGCACTCAATGATTATTAGAGGCTCAGTTAATACTTTAAGCTTTGTCTTTCTGCCCGGGAGAAGTAACATAATTCATTTCACACATTATTGCTAATTAGACTTCTTTGAGCCGTGAGAAAAGGAAACTCAGGACAATGAGTCAACAGAGAAAAGGTGGAAGAAAAACACTTTAATGATATTGAACTGGCTGTTTTATTCAGGTGGGAGAGATGTGACTGCTGAAAGGGAAAAAAACAAGCTGAAAGTGGAAGTATAGAGTACAGAAGGCAAAGACAACTGGAACAACTGGATTCTGTTCCGGTCCGCCAAGAGGGTGTCTGCTAGTGTGATGCCAGCCAAAAAGACATGTGTTAAGAATGAGGAAAAGCTGGGGTGCCTGGGTGGCTCAGTGGGTTAAAACCTCTGCCTTCAGCTCAGGTCATGATCCCGGGGTCCTGGGATCGAGCCCCGCATCAGGCTCTCTGCTCAGTGGGGAGCCTGCTCCCCCCCCCCGCCTACTTGTTCTCTCTCTCTCTCTGTCAAATAAATAAAATTAAAAAAATAGAGAAAAAAAGAATGAGGAAAAGCTGCACATGGCAAGGAAAAACGATGTAGACAATGACTAAGGAGCTTCATTGTACTCCTTTTTTTTTCTAAATATTTTATTTATTTATTTGACAGACAGAGACCACAAGTAGGCAGAGAGGCAGGCAGAGAGAGAGGAAGGGAAGCAGGCTCTCTGCTGAGCAGAGATCCCGATTCGGGTCTCGATCCTAGGACCCTGGATCATGACCTGAGCCCAAGGCAGAGGCTTAACCCACTGAGCCACCCTGGCGCCCTTCATTGTACTTCTTATGCCTGTAACAGCAAGTCTTTGGAAAAGGAACATGGTTTCTCCAAAGCTGGCTTGGGGCAGTGGTGGCCTGTAGAGCAATTTATTTTTCAGTGGATTTCAAATTCTCCTTTCTTGCCTTTGTCTTTTAGTTCTTTGTTTTTCCATATAATTTAGCTCATTAATAGATTTTCTCTGAAGTAAGAAATTTTGCCTTTCACATTTTTTTCTTTTGTCTTCTCTGTTGGTTTCCAAGCTTTTTAAATGGTGTTATGTTGGTTAACATGGATCCTCCTCCTTTCTTATACGTTCCTTTCCTTCCTTTAATGATTAAAATGATGTTAAAGGCCTTAGGATAGATTGTTGGATTTTGTTTCACACAACAGCCATCCTTACACTCCTCTGTATTGTTGTTCCTCACAGTATTAATGTGGATAGACACGAATAACTAAAATCTTTGTTGTTATTCAAATCCAGTTTCAAGTTTAGTATTAGGAACATCAAGTTGCTTCTCTACCTTCCTTCACTAACCAAGGAGCAGTGGTTCAGACAGAGTAACTTTGTCCCACCTCTCGCTGCTCCGATCTCAGTTCACCAAATGGGCTTTCTTCCCTTTTTGGAAAATAATTGCTACAAAATTAATAACATATTTACACCTACAGCATTTAATAAACCCTGCTACCCTGTATTAGGCAAACAAAGTGAGGCTTCTCAAAGAGCTTGACATGATTGGCTTGATTGAAAGAATCTGGTTATATTCATAATACACAGAAGCCAATATTCTTTTTCTTTGGTAAAGGATCTGCAGTGGTTTTGTAAATATTTATGTTACCCTGAGGGACACGTTTAATTCTATCCTTCTCTGGGAAGCATTTCTCATATAAATTATATGAAGTCCATTGTAAAAGATAAAATAAAAATGGAATTGGGATATTTAGAGTATCTTATTATAATGTTATAATTCCCAGTGAAGGAATTTTGGGGACTTATGGAGACTGGTTCAAAGATAGTTGGGTTTTTCCTTAATTTAATCACTACTTTTCTTGAACATTTAATCTTTTTTCCCCCTAATAGTTTGGTATTACTTAGCACTACGCACTGATAAATGTTAGTAATGTGGTTAAATTGCACAAATACTTAAAAAGGTTTTTTTATTGTTATCTTAGTAGCCATACAGTATGTCATTAGTTTTTGATGTAGTGTTCCATGATTCATTGTTTGTGTATAACACCCAGTGCTCCATGCAATATGTGCCCTCCTTAATACCCACCACCAGGCTCACCCATCACTCCACCTCGCCTCCCCTCTAAAACTCTCATTTTGTTTCTTGGAGTCCATAGTCTCTCATGGTTCATCTCCCCCTCTGATTACCCCCCTTCATTTCTCCCTTCCTTCTCCTAATGTCTTCCATGTTATTCCTTATGCTGCACAAATAAGTGAAACCCTATAATAATTGTCTTTCTCTGCTTGACTTATTTCACTCAGCATAATTTCCTCCAGTTCCATCCATGATGATACTAATGTTGGCTATTCATCCTTTCTGATGGCTGAGTATTATTCCATTGTGTATATAGGCCACATCTTCTTTATACACAGATGAATCAATACTTTGTTTTAGATGTGTAACCCTTTCTTTCCTATAATTATTGAGATGAAAACTTAACTATGTTAGGTTTCAGTCAAAATATTCACATTTGATTCAGCATATGTCATAGAAGCTATTACCTTATGGGACTCATAGAAAATTCTCTCACTATTGCAATAATGAGAAATTAACTTAAGAGAAAAAAATGAAGACATTAGAGGAAATAATTATTACTCATATTACATTATGAGGTTAAAAACAAAACCCTAGGTGGACTGAATGTGATGAACATTCTGAAAGGCAATTTCCTGCAGCACAGAATAGCCATAAACGTTGGTGTACATTAACCACTAATCTGGTCCTAGCAATTAGAGATGGGGAGCGTTTAGCCAAGACACCCTGCTGCCAGAGAGCAACCATGAATGGCAGAAAGCAGCAACAGACCTTGTGAAGAAAGGCATGAGTCAAAAAGCAGAAAACAAACAATATTGGGCACAGTATGAGAAGGACCACAGGTGCCTTGTCCTTATGTTTGGTGATTCATACTTCCATATACTTAGCGATACCAAAAGAACCACTAAACTCTCAGCTCCCAGTTATCATTCATAGCTTAGAAAGTAAAAAAAAAATATTGACACACCTATAATACACCTTGAAAACATTTGCAATTTCAAAACGAATAAGAATATTTTAGGAACACAACTTTATCATACTTCAGGCAAGTCTTTTTATAATTAAGCATTTGTGTGTTGACCGCTTCCCATAGATTTTGAGGGTGGAGTTGGTGTTGGAAACTCAGCCTCCCATTTAAATGCAGATAGCCAGGGCACCTGGGTGGCTCCGTGGGTTAAAGCTTCTGCCTTCAGGTCGGGTGGTGATCCCAGGGTCCTGGGATGGAACCCCAAGTCCGGCTCTCTGCTCAGGGGGAGCCTGCTTCTCCCTCTCTCTGCCTGCCTCTCTGCCTGCTTGTGATCTCTCTGTCAAGTAAATAAATACATAAATATTTAAAAAAAATAAATGCAGAAAGCCTGATAAAACACAATTATTAAAAATATTTAGGTGACCCAATCTGAAGTAAAGAAGGAGAAACTTCTGAATGCCAGAAATGAAATAGCAGTGCCAAGTGGAGAAGTTAAACCTTTGGTGGATCACAGGTACATCAGAACCTGTGTGCCAGGAGCCAGGAGCTCAGATTTTAACTTTCACCACTTAGTAAGTCTCAAACTTGTAAATGGACTCTTTGTATCCATTCAGGAGCCCAGAAGGCCACACTGGCCATGAAACATGGAATAGAGAAAGGGTAAAATCCTTCACCCTACACTTTTGGTTGGTGAAAGAGCCACCCATGAGAAAATGGGTTTTAAACCTCTGGAACTTGAAGCTGTGGGACTCTGTCACTCTTTAAGTTGAGGAATATTAAGGCGATGAAATAAAATGAAAGCCAGTGAAACTCCTAGGATTCTGACAAGGACAAACATCAAATGTGTTGTAGGCATGCTTTCTCAGCCCAAGGCTTCTCAAACACATATAGAAATCACCAGCAAAGTTACCCTGACTGAAGATGAACTCAAAATAGAAAAATCAATAGCCAGAAAATGACTGAAGAACATCATGGAGGAGAGGGACGAGGGAGAGTCAGGCCATACAAGAAATGGGAGATTTAGCGATAGGGAATTATAGGAAAATCTGAAATGAATGTATAGATATATTAAAAATGTTAAACAATGAATCCTGTAACACAGAAAAAATAAAATTAAATTAAAAAAATAAAAATGTGGGACACCTAGGTGGCTCAGTGGGTTAAAGCCTTTGCCTTCGGCTCAGGTTGTGATCCCAGGGTCCTGGGATTGAGCCCCACATCTGGCTCTCTGTTAAGCAGGGAGCCTGCTTCCTCCTCTCTCTCTGCCTGCCTCTCTGCCTACTTGTGATCTCTGTCTGTCAAATAAATAAATAAAATCTTTAAAAAAATGTTAAAGCAGTTAAAAGGAGTTATAGTTATTATAAGAACGATTTGAAAAAGAACCAAGTAGAACTTGCAGAAGTTAAAAGTAAGTCTTTAAAACATAAAATTCAATTGTCATATTGAATGTATTAATATAAAATTGAAGAAGAATTAGTTAACTGTCGAATTTATATGTGGAAACCATGCAGAATGCAGCATTAAGGGATAAAAATACAAAAGGAAATTGAGGGAAATTAGATGGATTAAAAAAACTAAGTGTATATTTAATAGAATCTTCTTAATCAGAGATGAGACATAATATGAGAAAGGCAATATTTGAAGAGTTACTCATGGAAGATTTTCCAGAATTGAAGAAAGATATGCATACTCAGAATGACGGACCACACCAAATCTCAAAAAAGAAGCATTAAAAGAAATCCACCCTCACATACAGCATGGTGAAATTACAGAATGTCATGGAAAGAAGTTTTTTTTTCTTTTTAAGATTTTATTTATTTCAGAGATAGAGTGAGTGCATGAGTGGGAGGAGGAGCAGAGGGAGAGGGACAAGGAGAATCTGCGCTGAGTGCAAAGCCTAACACGGGGGGGGGGGGGGGGCTCAATCTTACAACCTTGAGATCATGACCCTGAGATCATGACCTGAGCCGAAATCAAGAGTCAGAGGCTTAACCTTCTGAGCCACCCAAGCGCACCATAGAGGAAAGTATTAAATGCTAACCAAATGTGAAGACAAACAATCCACCAAGGTAGGAAATTTAGACTGACAACACTGACAGAAGCCAGAGCCAGTGGGACAGTGTCTGAGAAATGCTGAGAGAAAATAGTTCTGAACCTAGAATTCTATGTCCAGTTGAACTCTCATTCAAGAATGAGCACAAAAATAAAAACATTTTCAGGCATAGTCCACGACAGTAGGGTGTGGCAGAACTACCGAAACATTTACTTCAATACGAAGGAAACTAAATCCAGATGGATTTAGAGAGAAGTTCAGGAACAAAGGAGGAAGAAGTGATATTACCCTCCCCTTTGACTGAAAGCAGTTTTTTTTTTTTTAAACTAAATTGTTTCTTTCCAAAATCATGAAAATTTTGTTATGCTTTCCTTCATATATAAAGATACTTTAAGAAAAAAATCTGTTGGGACGCCTGGGTGGCTTGGTTGGTTAAGCGGCTGCCTTCGGCTCAGGTCATGATCCCAGCATCCTGGATCGAGTCCCACATCAGGCTCCTTGCTCGGCAGGGAGCCTTCTCCCTCTGCCTCTGCCTGCCACTCTGTCTGCCTGTGCTCTCTCTCTCTCTAACAAATAAATAAATAAAATCTTTAAAAAAAAAAAAAGAAAAAAATCTGTTGTGTCAATTTGCTGTAAACAAATGTAAACATCCACCAATGCTAGAATGTTTAGGCAAAATGTGCAGTGTATACAGAGACTGAAATATTTTGTCATCTTGAAGAATTTTTGATGTCTTATGATAGTACTTATATTAAGATGTTAAGGAAAAGTAACACATAAAACATCTTATTCCTTGTTAGGTGAGGGAAAATATTGTAAGGCAATGTACGAAGCATGCTCACATCATTTTTTGGTGACATAATGATGTTTTTCCTTTTACCTTATACTTTTCAAAATCCTACAGTGGGCATGTATTCTTTAATAATAAAAGAATTTCAAAAAACTTAAAAATATAGATATTTTGTTAAGTTATGAATTTCACTAAATAAAAACACCATGTTTCAAATTTTGCAGGCAAACCTATCCTCGCCATCCTCTACAGTATCTGACAATCAGCTGGTACGTATCCTCTTATTAAGTCATGAACTCATTTTAGAAAATTCTGACCTCTCAAGACGGCTTTGAGAAAAAGTGAACTGAGAAAATATGTACTACATATATTTGCTTACTTGTCTAACAAAAATTTACTGATTCTTTACTGAGGCAGCTTACAAACATACAGAAAACCGTACATAGAGCCTATTTGCTAGGAACTTGAATCTTAATAGTGGGACTGGAATAATATGGGTGGGGTCGGAAGTAAGATGCTTTTGCAATTTACAAAAGGAGAGTGCTGGATTCATGATGGGACGGATGCTTTTTAAAAAGCATTTGAGGGCAGGTCGCATTTGATAATATAGGGCATGTTCTGGATTTTAAGAAATAAGCAATGGGATATTTCAGACAGGAAGGTTAGCATGTGAATGGTCTAGATCAGTAATGGTTAGTAGAAATAGAATGTGAACCATAAATGCAAGTCACATATGTAATTTAAAATTTTCTAATAGCCACATTAAAAAGTAAAAAAACAAAACAAAACAAACAAAAGAAAACCCCAAAACAAAAAAACAACAAGACAAACACAGGGAACGTGAATTTCAAAGATATATTTTATGTAATGATATGTGAATCCTCTTTCAAACATATAATCAGTATAAAATTGAGATAGTCTACATTCCTTTTTTGGGGCCAAGTCTTTGAACTATGCTGTGTATTTCCATTTATAGCACATCGTGGTTCAGAATAACCATATTTCAAAAAAAAAAAAAAGTAACCACATTTCATCAGCCTGACAAGGGGCTACTGGCTACTGTGTTAGCACAGATGTAGACTCTAGAATCTGTTATTTATAGATGAAAATTTGATTACATAGAATTACTTTTCCTTATAGTGTTTTGTATTTTCTATTCTTACAGTGGCTGTCAAATTGAAACCATGAAATAAGTTGCGTAGATATTACTAAAGATTTTCTTTATATCTTTAAATTTTTATTATTTATAATTGTATGTTCCTGAACAATAGTCACCTTCAGTGTAATTAGAAAAATTTATAGTAAAGTAGTTTGAGATGTTAAGAAGACAAAAATCACTGTTTAGTACTGAATTTTTTCCCTTTGTAGGCAATTGCTGTAGGGTCCATAGCCAGCAAGTCATCTTGTCATTATCATGCCAAAATATTTTCATTTGTAATACAAAAAACCATAAAAAGGATAGTTTGACTCATGAAATAGCCTGATTTAAGCAAACTACTTGAGTTTGTTGGTGTTTATACATATGGTATATATATGGGATGTGTTTGCGTGTGTGTGAGCTACTTATAGTGTTAGTTCAGAATAGTACCTGGTAGTATGGTGTAGGTAAAAGAATGCTAGAATAGGGGCCAGAAGAACCATTTTTTATTTCTGCTCTGATACTAGCTATGGGGCTGGCAGGGAGGAAGCCACAAATCTGAGAGTATGATCTTCAGTTTCCTAAATGAGCAATGAGAACATTCTATTACATACTTTCGAAGCCCCTTTAGCACCATGAGTCTATGATTACCAACAGAGTGATGCGAAGAAGTTGCCATGGAAACAAGCACTGCAATAACAATAAAGTTGAATGGTTTCCCAGTTTAGATATGGAAATATTACTACAACTATTTTAATATTTAAAGTAATGATATACTTCTTTCTTGAGAGCAATGAGTAACATATATATATATGTATATATAAATATACATACATACATACATACATACATACATACCAGTCAGTTCTTGGCTTAATATTTTAAGAAACTATTTTAAAAAGGCAAATATATATAATGATTTCATAAAAAGAGACATAATAAAAACAACTCATTGTAAATGTAATAAATGAACCTTTTCTTGCCTAATAAAATAATTCTGTGAATTCTAAGTTTGTGTTCCTTAGGGAGAAAAAATGCAAAGCATTGCTTTGACTGACTTTAATGATAATTTCTTTGCATTTGCTTTAGACTTTTTCTCTAAAGAGTTCAAGGAATATCTTAACCAAGTTTTAAATTAAGTTTTAATCCTCAAATTCCCTTGAGATTTAGGTCGGTTTGTGAAGGGATTATTATCAAGCAAGTTTATCACACCAAAAAAGAACATCTGGATTGATATAATTATTCAGTTTAATCACTTTGACTTCTATTTCATGGCATTAACCCTGTTTATCATTACTGGGGAATGGAATAGAATAAAAATAATTGTAAGTAAGGACAGCTGCATAGCATTTGCTTCTTTAAGGATTTATGATGTTTTTGCTCTTAAGTAATGTAAAATATGAATGAAATTATAACTTTTCCTTTCCATGAATGAATTTCCAATATTTGTCATCTCAAACTCTCTTCAGGATTAAGTTCTGAATAATTTGGGTGAGAATAACTTTGAAAAATGAAACTGGGTATACATATATATATGTGTATGCACATGTTTATAATATACATATAGGTGCCACATAACAGATAATTCTGATATTATATGTTGCTTTTTGTTAAATAGTGTATTTGTGTAGCACATAAAAATTACTGGGAAGATATGATGGATTATAGTTAAATTATATAAGTAAATACTCTGTTCTGTGTAAAATAAGCAGTTAGTTAAAATTATTTTAGTCCTGTTTAAGGGAGAAATATAATAGATTGGTTGAAGTGAAAATCCAAGATAGATCACTCTAGTAGCACAAGCTTAATATAGAAACCATTTTTCTTTTGACATTTGGCTTTTTAAGGGTATATAATCTTTTCATACTTTCTTCTTTTCAACTTGGCTAAACCATTTGCTTGTTAACATTGCAACTGTTCCAGTTCAACATTTGAAAGAACAAAAGAAATATGACTGTGCCCCTTATTCTTAAGATATTTCCATCGTTTACTCTGGAAGTCAAACTATTTAGTATCAGGCTCAGGATAATAGAATAATCTGGGCGTCCATGTGATACCAGTTCACCAATCGGTGCTTCAGCTTCTCTTCTTCTGTTAGACACCACCACAGGATGTGAAAACTGGAAAGGAACTTAAGAGATGAGGGTATTGGAAATACTCACCCATAAAATGGAAGGTTGGAAAAATTACTCAGTCAACCTGTAGGGGTATTGCAAGGCTCATGTATCATAGGATCTGAAGTTGCCAGTATAGCCTTGTGCATATGAGAGGTGTTATTATTGCACACATGATCTCTGAAATATTATCTCGGAGATAATTATCTCCATTTTAAATGACTTGAGTTTGTTGGTCTTTATCTCAGAAATAATATCTCTGAGGTAATATTTTTTTCAGATAAAGAAACAGAGGCTCACAGTTTAAGTAGATTGCTAACACCACAGCAGTAGTGGTCATTTTGTTTTGTGTGACTTTAAAAAAAAAAAATCATATGGACTTGAGATCATTAAAAAATAATGAGAAAATGTTGACGAAGGAGTTGGGAAATTTGGCCTCTACAGAAGTATGACCTTTGCTGGATACTTCCCATGTGGGCCCGGTGCTAGAATTTTCCCATAGCCTGTAAAGATGCACTTATGAAAGAGAAGGAGAATAGGTAGGGTGAATTCTGGTGTAGAGATTTCACCCCTGTGATGGTACTATACTTAACATAACAAGGTGAGCAAAAGGAAAGGAAGGATCTGGGATCTAGGTGTGGTACCTTCAGAGAGCTTTCCTAATTCCTGAACTGAATCATCCCAATGTTAACAGAGGCTGGTGGGGCCTCTGCTTTGGATGAGAAAATAGATGAGGTTCAACAAAATGGGTAAGCATTGGTCTTCCTTGGGGGTAGATGGGGGAACCTTGTTTAGAAGACATTCACTTTTGCATTTGGTATTTAATGCCATTATGAAATGTTCATTGTTGCGGGAGATGGAATACTGAATCTAGAGAGCACAAAACAATAGATTAAAAAAATAAGCCACAGGGCTACATATAGGTAAAAGTGAAATGCAGCTTACTGGAACACTATAAAGAAGAGTGGGTAAGCTTTCAGATACTTTGTTCCCAGTTCTGAATGCTAGCTGATGTGTCCTGCTTTAGTGGGGTGTGAGTCATCTTTCTGAGGGCCCTTGAGGTCATTGTTGTTCAGAAAATGCAGCCCTGAAAGTTTTGTGTACAATTGATGTCTTCTTCAGGCTTAAGGGTGGTTTGTCCTTGATCAGTTTTCCTTGACACAACATACTTAAGTTCTACAGCATTCATCATATATGCCTCCTGAGGTTTGAATCATGCTATTGTCTTTTCTTCAACCACCGAAATATTTCAATTCAGCCAACCTGTATTGTACATGTTCCGCCAAATATTTTTTGAGCTATGGGATATGGTTTATAAGAATTTGAAATACTACATATTTTTTTAAGATTTTATTTATTTATTTGACAGAGAGATAGAGAGAGCACAAGTAGGCAGAGCAGCAGGCAGAGGGAAAGGGAGAGACAGGCTCTTCACTGAGCAGGGAGCCTGATGAGGGGCTTGATCTCAGGACCCTGGGATCATGACCTGAGCCGAAGGCAACAGCCTAACTGACTGAACCACCCAGGGAGCTCCCATATGTTCATTTTTTATACAGCTATCATAGTAACTAATTTTTTTTAAAAGCATATCAGGTAGGTACTTTCCTGGATGGTGCAGATCATTTAGTATCGATATTCTATATTATAAATGCAAAAATAGGAAAAAGGAAAGTTTTTTTTTCCCCTTTCACATTCATTCTATGTTTTTTCCTTTACAAAGTTCTGTCATACATATTACAGCAGTCCCATAGCTAATGGGTGGTATAAAAATCTGTTTTTTTCCTTCTCAATCTTGGCAACTTTGCTCTGCACTAGAGTGTTTTGAAATCTGAGATATTTATTGGAGGGGAAAAATGCTTATGTATTTGCTTCAAGCATATAATATTGTTTGTTGAGAAAGAAAGAAAGCTAATAAAGTTTTATTAATTGAAGGAGTGAGTCAGTTAAATATTTAGAGCTTTTGTCAACAGTCTTTTTTTTTTTTTTTTAAAGATTTTATTTATTTATTTGACAGATAGATCACAAATAGGCAGAGAGAGAGAGGGGGAAGCAGGCTCCCTGCTGAGCAGAGAACCCGATGTGGGACTCGATCCCAGGACCCTGAGATCATGACCTGAGCCGAAGGCAGCGGCTTAACCCACTGAGCCACCCAGGTGCCCCTGTCAACAGTCTTGACTGATAGAATGTTTTTGAGTTTCTATGAGCTTGTTGCTACAGAAATTCTAAAATATATATGTATATATATAAAACAATGGGGACTAAAGACCTAACTGAAGCAAATGGGTAAAAGAAACATGGTGGTACTTTCACAAGCTCTTGGATCCACCAGATTAGTAGAACTCCTAGCCAAGCTCATCGAGCTTTCTATATCCAGTGTTTTATTACTTTCTTGCTTTTTTATTACGCATTTTATTTCTTTAAAAAGATAAAAATGAATCCATGAACACTGACACCTTGTTTTTTATTTCTTTTCTTCCCTCATTACAACCACTGCGGAGCTTATTACTGTCATCAAAGGCAATTAAGAACAGTCCACTAGCTGCAGTTACTAATTTGAGAATGAGGTTGCTCTCAGCAGCCATTATTTTAAGATATTGATAATGGATTCTCTAGGTCAGTGCTGGCAGTTAATTTTCAACTTTGGTCTCCAGCCAGAGGCGGTACCAACTTGTCATAGAATTATGACTGTAAGTTCCAAAGGACAGAAGCAATATTTATTTTTACGGTGCCCCTGGGTAGTACTGTTCAAGCATAAGTGTATACTCATTGAGTTGTAAACACAAATTAATAGCAGCCTCAGACCAGTGTCCTGTGTGGGCCATTAAAATCTGCTACCAGCCTCTAGGGACTCCATATGCTCTTGGACATTTTCCCTCTCAAGATTAGCAGTAGGTTTAAATGTGATATCTTTAGTTCCACCCCATTCTTAAAATCTCCAAAAAAAGATGATATCATTGTCTTTTGGTATTAAAAATTTTATTGCTTATCATCATAAGCAAATAAGGGGAACAACAACAACTTTTTTTTTTTTTTAATGGAGAAGTTTAAAATCTTATACGTCCCTAAAGAACTAATTCCTGGCTTTGAATTCTTATATCCATCAGAGATGGGAATTTCAGCCTCTACTCTTACCTCTAAGGATGGAACTCACCAACCCACTTTCCTTCTTCTGGTTCTCTATTGGGAAAAGACCAAATGGATCTTCTATCCTGAAGAGTTCTCTCTTCCTGGGTCATACCCAAATAAAAATATTAATCCAGAAAAAGTAATGGGGGATGTCAAGCTGGCAAGCAACACTCCTTGAGGTCTCCAAATTGGATAATAGCCAGCATCCTGGGCTGCTTCTGCCTGTCATTTAATTTATTCATTCTTCAGTTATTTATTTAGTACCTTCTAGGTTCCAGACACAGTTCTGGGTGTTGGAAATACAACAGTGAACAAAGTAATCGTCTCTGGCCTGACAAAACTTATATTCTAGTGGAGAAAACAACAACAACAACAATAAACACATAAACAAATGTCAGATTGTGATAAGTTCTATGGGAAAAAAATAAGGGAGGCAAGAGGATGTCGGCATTCCAGGAAGAAATGACTTCTGGAAAATGTAAAGAGCAAGTGCAAACTCTCAGGGGACGGGGCATCATGGTGTCTGCGCTAGGGTGCAGAGCGTGAGGAGGTGAGAGGGACAGTAGCAGCAGATAAGACGGAGAAGGAAGAGGCTCATTAGGCATGGGACAGATTAGGTCATATAGCACTTGGTAGGCATTACCTCACAGGCATAGCAAAGGTTTTGGCTTTCACTCTAAGTGAGAAGTGAGGCATTAGAGAGCTCTGAGAGGAATCAAGTGACATGACTTGACTCCTAGTGTGATTATTCTGTGGTATACTGAACTGAATGGCCAGCTATCTGAGAACAGGGGTTATAGACACTATAGTTCCTGACACAGACTAGGTCCAATTGGCCAAATGGCTCCAGAGAGTGTCTGATAGACATGTGCTTCAGACATCCAAAACAGTGGTTATTTTGTCTTTGGGGCACTTCAAAGATGGCTTACATCCTGTGTAGGTCAGTTCTCAGTAAGTTCATCATAACGAATTGAAATTTGGCATTTAGAGAAACTTTTTGTTATTCTTTCCATGCTTTTTTTGTGCTAACTGTGGGAGTCATTGCCTGTTTTTATTTCCCCATTTAGGCTGGTAAGAAAATTAGGGAGTTGCTTTCCCTGGCATCATAAGAATAACATTTGTGTGTATTAGTCATGAGTCTAGCTGGATCTATGGATTCCATAGCAGATAAAAATGAAAGAAGAGCCAGTTGGGGCTAGTTTTGTTGCCACAATGGCAGTCTTATGGGAGCTCAATTTAACACTCTTCTAACTTGATTCACTTAATTTCCTTTGTTTTTGTTTGTACACAAACTTAGCCAATTAGTGTTACCAGAATTAGAGAACAAAGATCTACTTCAAGTTTGAAAATATCAGTGGGTGTGTGCAAGGATGCAATGTAGATTAGAAACCAATAATAGTCTCTTCTAGAGCCTCTCTTTTAGTCTGGAGGCAGAAGCTCAAGGTTGAACAGATGTCTCTAAAATGGCAGACCCAAGAAGATCTCTCTTTAGGTGGGCGGCACAGAATTTAAATGGAAAGAGTTCTAGTTGAGTGCACATGAATTACCTAGGGATTTTGTGAAAACTCAGATTATGATTCACTAGGTCTGGGGTAGGGCCTGTGACATTTCTAACAGGTTCTCAAGTGACACTGATGGTACTGGTTTACATAGCCTATTCTAAGAGGCAAGGTGCTAAAAGACATCTTATTTGGATAGATCCATTAGTTTACTCTGTGTTGCAATTTAGTCTTCAACAAGTGTAGATTACATAACTGTTTGACATTAGTAATGGGAGTTAGGAAGAGCAGAGAACAAGTTAACTAATATTCCAGGGGAGTCTTGCATGTACCAGCAACAGCACCAGTTGCTTTACTTAGGCTATTTTATAGATGTTCTAAAAGGCACCTTGGGACCCTTGTTTGGGGGATAGTTTTGAATATGCAGAAACAAGACTTATGTAAAAGCTCTATGTGGTATGATACCTGAGAGGAAAGGACTATAAATAATAAAATGTGCCATTATTCATTATTAAAGGACCTAATCATGGACAATTATAATCCTTTAGCGGAATGTCCAGGCCGGTTGAACAGCTCTTTCAAGGTCATATAGTCTATTAACACTACTGCAAAAATTACAATCTGTATCCTGGTTGCTCTCCTCCCAGCAACATCATGCTGTTTTTTGTGAGTGTATTTTTAACCAAGTCCGGAGAGAGACATCAGTACAAATGTTGATGTCTTGGCCATGCAAACCAGAGCCCTTTATGATGTAGGATATGGTGCAGGGTGCATATGTGTATGTGTAGAGGTGAAGGGAAGATGTATGGATATGTATATCGAATAGGAAAACTTCATATCCAACAGTGTTTTAGGAGGGCTCTTTTTGCAGGAACGTTTATGCCATGCTAAAGGAAAGAAAAACTGGATTGAGTAAGACTAATGAAAAAAAAAGGTAAATTGATACTAAATGAAGTAACAATGGCCAACATCAAGGATGTGGCAATGAGCATTAGAAATAAAACATAACACAGAGGACACTGGGAATTGGAGAGGAGAAGTGAGTTAGGGGAAATCGGAGGGGAGACGAGTCATGAGAGACTGTGGACTCTGAGAAATAACTGAGGGTTTTGGAAGGGAAGTGGTAGGGAGTTGGGTGAGCCTGGTGGTGGATATTAAGGAGGGCACATATTGCATGGAACATTGGGTGTGGTGCATAAACAATGAATCTTGGAAAACTGAAAAAAAATTACAAAAAAAAAATAAAGCAGAAGCAATGAATTTAAAAAGAATCACAAATATAAAAATACTAGGGCTTTGTTATTGATTGGACAGAGGAAATTATAGAGGTGGGTATTTAAAAATGGTTTTAAATTTCTGTCTGTTGTTTATCTGTCTCTGCAGTAGGCGTGGGAGTAGTTAAAATTATGGGCTTGATGATTGGATCCACACTGGATTTAAATGTTGACTTCTTCCTATATTAACTGTTTGGCTTTTGGCATGTGACTTATTCTCTCTAAGCCTCTCACAGGGTTGTTTATAGGGAATTGATGAGATAATCTACCTACAATAGAGACTATAGAGCCTGATCACATATAGATAAGATATAGAATCTGGATCTACAGGAGAATGATGGTGTTATTATCTGCAATGGATCTTCAAGGATTTTGAAGTTGATTTCAAAGCATGTGAAATGGTATGAGCAAGGTGTAGAGGTTGCCACAAACATGATTTGTCCATGTACCATGGTTTATGGAGCATGTGTGAGGTTCAGAATGGGACCACTAGTGTTTAATTTCCAACTTGACCATACTGACTAAATACTGAGAAATAGTTAGGTGTGGAGGTCATGGTTCAAGTTCATAGAATGGGAAATAGGAACATGTCAAAGGCAAACTATGCCTAATCTTCTTGTGCGTAATTTGGCTTCCATGTCTGTAAAATACTACTGAGTAACAACAAGTGAAGGTACAGGAGAAAAAAATAGGACTGGAGAAAGAGGAGATAAATATAGAGTAAGATAAATACAGCAACTATACCAAGGCCAACTGGGTGAACTAGAATGAGGGAGACACAGAGACTTCAGGTAGACCAAGCCTAGGGACAAAATCAAAGAAAAGAGCATGTGGGACATCCAGTAGAGTAGAGGAAATAGGGAAAGAATTATCGTCAAATTAACAGACAACCATCAAATTTGGGAAATTCATAGGAACTAAGGAGCATAAAGGCTGGAACAAAAACAATTATGAGGGGGCACCTGGGTGGCTCAGTGGGTTAAGCCTCTGCCTTCAGCTCAGGTCATGATCTCAGGGTCCTGGGATCGAGCCCCGGAATCGGGCTCTCTGCTCAGCAGGGAGCCTGCTTCCCCCTGTCTCTCTGCCTGCTGCTCTTCTGCTTGTGATCTCCCTCTCTCTGTGTCAAATAAATAAATAAAATCTTAAAAAAAAAACCAATTATGAAACATCAGTAACTGATTCTGATACTGAATATCCACAAGAGTCTCTTTGCTGGGTCTCTCTCCCAGGAGAGAAGATCTGAGTGAAAGTCTCCAGGTGAGGATAACCCAAATCATCAGTCTGCTGGCAATATAATCAGTCAGGTAGCCATGTTGCTCTGGCAGAGGGATTCTCTTAGCATATCAAGTGCTCTGGGTCAGACTTCTCCTCTCTGCTTTCATCTTTTTGCATTACTGCCACCAAACTTAGCTCCTAAAGCTCCATGTTGGTTTCAAAACCTGGCAGGCCCAAGGTACTAGAGTTGCTGTATTGATTTCCTACCACACAAAGGAGCGGAGAGGCAGAGAAGGTATAGGAGTGGGGGACGGAAAAGGAAATGAAACAGGAAGTCAGGTGGAAAAGAGAGACAGGAAATCTGGACAACTTAGGATCATGACCCAAATATCAGGCATCTCCCTTGTTATAGATGGTTATAGAAATCAGTAGCTGCCTACACTTTGTTCTTGTGTTGAGTTTACTGGAGGGATCCTGCTCTCATATGTATACTCAACTCTGTAACTTAATACATAATTGGATGTTACTTGCTCATTTTTCCCTCTTGAGAGAAATAAGAGTTTCTTAAGTAGGAGATATTTCTTAGCCTGGGGACGATAGAGACTTCTCTCACTCTGTACTTCCCCAGTTGGCATAAATATGAAAGACAACTGGGAAAATATCGATTGAAGAAAGTATTGCAGAGTAGCATTTATTCAAGCCTCAAAATATATCAGGTGGTTTATAGAGCAGAGAGATAGATGTAGTCCCTTAAGGCTTAAGTTGTGAGTATCAGCATTTACTGAGGAGAACTAATTTGCTATTTTCTGAAACGAAATGGGGTTGAGAAGAATGATTGCAGCAAAATGCTTAACCAGGAAAAGTGTCATAACTTTTTATTGAATTCTTGTTTGGGATATTTTTGTAAACTTATCAATCATTTTGTGACATTTTACAGTGTAACAAGATTTTGGCGTTTGTGAAACATCACTCTGAAATTGCCCCAAAGTAGATTTTTCTCTCTCTCTTTCTCATCAAACTGACATTGAGTACAAGTTTATGAGTCTTGAATGACTAGTCCATTAGGTAAAACTCTTTGGGTTGCAAGTTACAGAAGTTGTAAGTTTAAAAAAAAAGGAAATCTTGTATAAAAGAAAAGGAAGTTCTTAGGGAGCCTCAGGAAACAAAAAATCAGCAGGGGCCCCAGGAATGTTTTGGAATTCCATTCTGGGAAGCCTTGGAGTGTCTCTCCCTAGGCTCCCTATGCACTTTGATCTCTTTCTTGAGCTCATCTGATCTGCTTTTTATGGCAAATTGAGGCTTTCCCAGAGCTCCCAAATTGACGTATTATAATTTCAATCTTCCCAAGTAATTGCAGAGCGGTCTGAATTCCTATTCCACATTCTTGGAAGAGAAAGTCTTACTCTACCTCTCCATCCCCCACCTTAGGTCAGAAGGCCATCCCTAGTTTCATCAGACTTAGTATGAACATGGTTTCTTGGGGGCCAGCTCGGTGGATGTTGGGGCATGGGAGTTGGTTTCCAGAAAAATAAATTCTTAAAGACTTGGTGACTTGTGCCAAATTCATCTCTCCTACCATGCCCAGAATGAGAAAGCTGCCTGCCATTAAGGATACTCTCCATAAATACCTGTTAAATAAAATATTTGTTGACTCAATGACCCTTGAGGACATAGGAACACATTTGGCTAGGTAAATGAGGAAGGTTTTTGCATTTTGAACATTGGGATAGTAGATATTTATTAGTTAATTGCTGTAACAGTTAACTTTAAAGTTACCTTAGTGAAAATCCTTTGATTTCTAGGCTGCTTTCATGTATTAGTAAAATCATTTTAAAATTTAAAAAATTAGAAATTTTTGTGAGAACATTTGGATGACTTAACAATACACATATTCATTCATTTTAATGGTATTTATTTCTCTATTTTTTAAAATTTTATTTAACATTCATGAAGACTAAGCCTGGAGTAATTCGCCCAGTACCTGTAAAATCCAAAATATTACTGAAAAAAGAGGAGGAAGTCTATGAGCCCAACCCTTTCAGTAAATACCTGGAAGATAACAGTGACTTCTTTTCTGATCAGGTGAGCATACAGAAGAAAAAATTTTGATACTTTGATAAATAACTGTATAAAATATGAAGATGCTTCTATGAATAAGAAAATATTTATTTGATTAGAGTGTGCTTAGTAATAAGAAAAGGTCCATTAAGTGCATAATAAAAAGAAATTCATTTATTCCCAGGATGACATTTTGTTTGAAGTATTTCAGGTTAAAAAAAAATTCTTTTTCTACCTTGTGCTGGTGATGTTTTGGGAACAAAGACACTACTCTCCATAAAGAAAGACATCATGAAGTCATTGGTTGGATGGGTCATATGGGTGTTGCATTATTATTTCTAAATTCCTGCTTCATTTTGAAGAGATTAACTATTTTGGATTTGGTATATTAGTACATTTAGCAAAATATCTATTGTATGGATGTGTAGTAACATAGTAGAGATGATACGAGCCCCTACATCAAGCAGTGATAGTGGATTGGGGCTTAAGATATTTTAAGGCTTTTTTGGTCATTTGTTTTACATGTGAAAAAGGTGTACTATCTTCCCCTTGTATATCATATATGTTGGAGGGAGTATAATAATGGGAGGTTGTTGATGGTGCTTTATAAGGAATTTGGGAAACATATGAAAATACATATTTATGTGATATGAAAGTCCATAAATTATTTCAGAGAGAAATTTTGCAACTCTTTTGTCCGATTAAGATGCAGCAAATAGGCATGGGTTGTACATTTTATATCTCAAATACTATGACATGGATAAACAATGTGAGCAATCCAGAATCCTTTCTGAATACAGCCACGGCAGGTAAAATCACCACCCTTGGTGATCTATAATAAAATACACTTATGAAGGAATATAAGGTGATATACTCCATGTAAATTTTACTTTGAAAATAACTACGAATATTCTTGAAACAATAAATTGTATTTGCATTTGTGAATCATAAGGACTATCTTATCTGCCACTTATTAGCTCTATAACATATCTCTTCATTTTCCTCATGTATAAAATGAGGCATTCAGATCTGGTACTTTTTAAGGATCCTTCCAATTCAAAAATCTGTGTTCTTTAAAATCTAAGATTAACCCTGTGTAGCTTTGAAGATGTTCATCATAAATACTTTCTCAGGATTTGTTATAGCTTTTTCTATAAAATGGAGACAATATGATTTTGATAAGGTAAACATTTTTAGAAGACACTAATAGCATTGAATATGATAATTAAAGGCAAATACTTTCATTTTATAGAATAAAATGTTATCCTCAATTTAAATTAAACTGAGAAATCTCACTGATTTACAGGATTGTCTTTACTAATTCCACATGTAACAGAAATGAAAATTCCTCTTAAGAAAGTATATCTTAATTATCAACAAAAAACACTTATTAAATATCTACTGCTTATGTGATACAAATACTTTAGAGGCTTACTATGACATTTTAGACCTCATGGGATCATTATAAAAATAATGCAGTCAAATGACAAAAACATCAACAGCTAAGATAAACTTCACATATTATCTATATAACTTACATTCTTCAAAATACAACCTAAGGCTGTAAAATAATGATTTTGTTCTTTTATATTAATATAATTTCAAATGTATGTATTTTTCTTTAAATAAATTCATGTAGAATATCAATATTTATCACCATTAACACTCCACGAAAATGATAAAATCCATTTTCAAGTTTAGGAAATTCTTGTCATTGAAGGGAGTTGCCATTTCTTTGCCCTGCCTTTCCTGACTAGACTGCAAGTTTAAAGCTCTGTTTATGTTCGACATAAACCTATGAATATCCAGATAATTTGTGGAAAATTTGAACTCTTTTGCAAATATGGAGGTGCCACAGACACAATTGTACTCGTATTGTTTTTTTCAATCAATTTTTTCTTGGTTATATCTCACCTTTTATGGCAGAACATGGGAAGTAAAAGTAGTCTCCAGACTGTCAGATTGAAAGAAGTAGAGCATACTATTTAAAAGTGAATTCCAGACATTCCTTGGTCTTCCTCATTAACCTTGCATGAGAGGGATAATTTAATAGAAACTTGAGGTTCCTGCACGTGGGCCAACTACATATACTATGAACTAGTCTCTCTATGTTGAGTTCTAACTACCATTTCAGTGTCCAGAATCTGCCACGGAGAAAGACATCAAAGACAGCTCACCAGTGCAGGGGCTTAGATCTACTTAAAATATAAATTGAGTAATAACAGTTGATAATCTCAGTGTTGCTACTTCATCAGAACTTGAATAGAAGAGCATGTACTCAAATTCACTAGTCACTCTTGTAGTCTCCTTGGCTGCTGCCACAGAATAAATTGAACGGTTCCAAACTCAGTTGATCTCACCCACCCATGTAATGGAAAATTTTTTAGCCAGACACTTGGGCCAAATTGAAGCAGCTCACATTCACTAATCTGCCTTGTACTGGGGACAGTTCCACATGACAGGAGATGCTGGATGGGATTGTTAAGTCAATAAATTTCCCCTAACAGCTTCACTGCCATAAAATATGATTTCAAACTCTCTGTTACAAAATGTCAGACACTAGAGATGATGAGACCAGACGGAATTGTATTTACTGTAGCTTAAGATACAAGCAGGCAGCCTTTTAAACTGATAATGAACTGAACATTTGCCTGGAGACCATCTCTGGGTACTAAAAGCAAAGTCTGAAACTAAATGCATAATCAAGTAATTGAGACTTATTAATCAACAGCTTTTGCATCAAAATGGCATAGGCCAGGAAGCATCTGTCTATATTCGATGGATTTTGTAACAAAGACTCTTCAGAATGAAGCCTATGCTTTTTTGAAATTACCTTTAAATCCATTATTGTATGAATTTGTGGTCCTGTTGACTTATTGCAAAATATCCTCACACTTGCATTTGGATTTGAAAGTATGGTGATATACTTTGAAGCATACCCTATAGACAACCAAGGTCAGAGTTGAAAAGTAATTAACAGAATTGATTGGACAAACAGGCATCCAGAAGACATTGAGGCTTAGAAAATCAATTCACTGATGAGAATGAAGATACTTAAAGAGCCCACTGATTTTTAGTTTGTCTGACTACTTGTGAGTTGGCAAAATACATTGATTGTTTTCTGGTCAGTTAGTGTGTCTAATTGGATAAAGGTGATTTCTTCACTTAAGATCTTCAACTTAATAAAAAAGCTAATTGCTAAACTCAGTTATATAAATGTTACATAAAATATTCTCTTTCTCTCTTTGTAAATAAGTAATTGAACCCAAAGTATTAAATATGTCATTTTCTTCTGAAGGCCTTAGAGAAATATATAAAAAGAAAGGATTTGGACAGAATTAAAGAAGAAATATTGTTATTTCATCTGATTATCCTGGACATTTTTTTTTTTTTAGTGAGAAATAACACTTCCTAGCACGTGTGCCTCTTGAATTTTATTTTCCTTCTAATTTGCTTCAATAAGAAAAGGAACATGTTTTGTGTGAAAATGACCATTTAATGAATTTCCTCCACACCACTTCACAGAGAACATAAAAGGACAATTATGGGGATTTATTTTTTTTGGTAGTATTTTCAGTCTTTCTTTTCTCTGATTTTTCTGAGATATCCGACTTCGCTACCAAATTTTGTTTGACATTCAACTTTGATGATTACGTGGGTGACTTTCAGATTTCTTTCTCATTATTCATCAAGTTAGATTTCTACTGTGACCTTCACCTTCACTTCCTATGTCATGTGCATGTTACTATTACAGAGCAAGTATTCATCTTTGTCATAGGTGAAACAATACTGCCTTTTATTCTGAATGACTTCTGGCTTTGCCATAAATTGCTACTGTTTCAACAATTGTTTCTCAATCAAGATAGTCCATTCTCTATTGTCGTAAAATTATCTTTTATCAGTGCTAACATTTCATTGAGAAGTAGTTTTCAGCTTAAAATGTTTAACCTTTCTAGGTCTAGAAGTGATTAAGTGGTTTTCCCGAACTGTCTCAAGGAGGGAGAACGGAAATGCCTTGTGTTACATTTCTTATGGAACAGAAATGGTCTGGTTAAGACCAGAGATATAGTTTCTCCATGTTTTGCCAGGTTATTTTTGTTTATTCGAGTAATGAAATCTTTGTGAGTTTTTTTTCTTTTTCCTTTTGTCTTCCTCCCTCCTTCCCCACCTTCCTTTCTTATTTCTTACCTTCCTTCTACCTTCCCACTCCTCCTTCCTCCCTCTAAATGTAATAGGTGATAGTTTATCATAAACAGGTACTGTATCACATGTGATAGTTTATCATCATAAACTGGTTTCTTTCTTTCTTTTTTTTTTTTTTAATTGTCCTGTAGAGAGAATATTTGTTTTTTCTCTGGAATATAATCAAAATAGGATCACCTTTTCAGACTTAAGATTTCATCTCACTCTTTTTTTTTTTTTTGGCTTAAGCTTTCTCATGACCTTGTGTAATTATTGAGGTTAGAAGATTAGAGCTGGAACTACAGAGTTTCAATTTTCTGTTGCAGTTGTCTTCAAGCTATGGGAAACTTAATTTCTTGTTCCCCTTCCCTTGCCTTACATAGCATTAAAGTATCGAAGAGAGTCTTTCTTGCTTTAAAACAAGCAAACAAACACACAAAGAAGACCCATTGCCCCTTGGATCCTAATAGAATTATTCTATTTCTAATAATTCTAATAATTACTTAAGCAAATGAATTCTAATAATTAATTCTAATAATTAGTCAAGCTCTGAAGCACTAGTTGCCTAAGAAATATTGGTAGATATGCAGTATCTTACCATATCCTAATTTATGGGGAAAAATGATAATCTGAAAGTTTTATACAAATGTGTTCTTTGATGTTTTGTTAGCTCATGATGTCCCTATCTATTTCTATTTAAGAGGAATGGTACTGCCATATTTAGAGGCTCTCATGTAAATTATGCTACAGTTTTAAGATAAGGTCTTGTTCAAATTAAATATCATATATTAGTTTCTTCTGAAAAGTATTAAATAACAGTTAGAATGTCAAAAGAGAGAAGGTAGCTGTGTAAAAATATTTTAAGTAATATCTAGAGTAAATGTTATTTAGAGATTAGAAAGTTTTGTTTTGGCAAGGAAAACGGTACATTCATATGTTTTACTTCACCAATCTCTACCCCAAACTTCTCCTTGAACTCTGAGTCAAGGTCAGCCTGTGGATAGAACTATAGATGGTACTAATCACATGCCTTTGGCATGGTTTTGTCTTATGGCATTTAAGACAGTTTTGGTAAAACTAGTGCTCTTCTTCCAGGACACTGTCTACAATACTCCCCTTCCACCCTCCTTACACAGTTTCAATTCTACAACTACCTTACAATGACTTATGGTTATTAATAATGTTAAAAAAAAAAAAAAAACAAACCATGGGCCCCAAATGGTATCATTTAGAGTTCTTGAACCCGTGCTTAGTACATAATTGATTTGCAGTTTCTACCTCCCCTGGAAATATAGTCTTTGCTTGTCAGTCAAGAATTTTTCTATCATTCCCTGCCCACCAAAGAAATAGGAGGTAATACTCTGCATGATAAGACACCCCCCCCAAAGTACCTCCCCCAGAACAATTCTTTTCTTTTGCTAATAATGTTCTTTCCCCACCCTTCTACAAAACCTTCCATTTTGCCTAACTCCTCAGAGGTCTCTTCTACTTCCAGGAGGGGGTGCTGTCAGGTTCATGAATCCTTTAATAAAGCCAAGTAAATCTTTAAAATTTACTTGATTAAACTTTGTTATTTAACAATAAAGATCCTTAGGAAATGCAATCCGAGTGAGAGGCTTGTGATTTTCTCTTCTCTATCAAATAATTTTCTTTGACCCATAAGAAGTGGAATCAAGGTAGAAAGCATAGAGGATGACACAGTAAAAGTTGGATGTACTATTTGAATATAAATGCTAGGATTGATGTGTTTGAAACACATTATACTCTCTAAGCAGCCCAGAGATTGTTACTTATTTTAAAGTGTGGGTGAGATTAGACAGACTTTGTTGACAAATATAAAGGTCACAGCAAAATATATAAGTCTGAATATGAGTTATGTGGAGAGATTTAGAAACCTCTTTTCTGTGATCCAAGATAAAGAGAAAAAAAAGCTGGGTAATTTGGGTAAGGAGAACAACAAATTCAAATGATAGGAGCAACCAAAATAATGCATAGGAGAGAATGAAGCAGACAGAAAAAGGGGGTAAATAAACTGGTTTTTGAATTCCGTTAAAGAGCCACAGACAGCCTGAGAAGTCCAGCACATGAGGAAAACTCCACTCAAGCTGGTGAAGCAGGTCCTTTACAGTAAATATATGGGGAAAAGAAAATGTATGGAATACATTACACAAGTGCAAAAATGTAGTTCTATTTATTTTGAAGGCTGCATGGAAAGGAAGATCTGTAAAATCTATAAATTCAAAATTAATGATTCCTCAAGGACCTCAGAGCTGGCAGGTTTTTAGACTTTTTCAAACTAATGTTCTAATCTCCAAATACGGACATCTGAAGAGAAATTTAATCTCTTGCAGCCAGATCATCCAAATATCAATTTGCCTTATGGACCTTTAGGTGTGATATAGATAGATAGATAGATAGATAGATAGATAGATAGATAGATAGATATTACCTTTACTTTTCCTTAAAAATAGAAAATTGCATTTGGCAAGGTAATAAACAACTCACTGGGACTCGATTGTCACTTATATTTATCCAGTAGAGTTGAGAGGCTTAACGTATTTTACTGGTTCGAATAAAACAAGCCTGTATGACATTCATTCCATTGGGTAAGTTTGGAAAAATAAAGGTGTTTTTTTCAATCTTTGGCTAATCTATTTCCAGGAAATGTTAGGCTCTCCTGAACTGCATTTTGTGGAAAGACTGGCCTTTTGCAGGATATTGTAGGGTCAGGCTAGTCTCACCTCCTGATTTTAGAAACCCTATCCAGGGAGGATCTGATGAGCTCATTCTTTCCGAGGTATAATCGAACCAAAGGAAAACTAGAGCAGCTTGGTTTTTCAGAAAGAACTGTGAAGTCTGGAACATAGTCACAGAAGCTTGATTAATCAGCTCAACCCTGTGCGTTTGTGAACCTCATCAATGAAGTGAAATAATTGAACCTCATCAATGAAGTGAAAGAATTGGGCTGGCCTAGTGGTTTTCAACTGGGGTGACGTTGGCCCAAACATTATTGGTTGTCATAATTGAGGATGCCACTGGCATCTAATGAGTAGAGGCCAGGAATGCTGGCTTCTAAGCAATGTACGGGGCAGTCTTGCACAATGCTGAATTATCCAGCTTGAAATGTCAGTAGTTCTGGAGTTGAGAAATTCTGAACTACACCATTTCTTGGCTCCCTTCCAGCTCCAAGAACACTAAACTAATGAAGCTCAACGCTACCACTGCCAACAGCATTTCAGTTCAACCAACACTGACTAGGTATCTTCTTTTTGTGCCTTAACTAAGAACTTTTCCCTATTTGATTTGTGTAAAGGAGGTAAGAAAGCCTCCACTGATGGGATTTCCCCACATACCATATAGTCTCTAGCCATACCCCTGTTTGTTAAAGGGCATGCATTTTCATTGGCACTAGATATTTCAGCAAAGTTATAGCTTCCCCAACGTCTCATACATTTTACCTTCATTCTTGTATTTCCCCAATTGTTAGGTTTCAGGAGAATCAACTAAAAAAGATTTTTTTTTAAAGATGAATTTTTTTAATGTCAGGCAGCGGTATGAAAAATGCCTCTTGTTTGATGAAGTCCTTCCTGATCCTGAACCTTATTACATAGCTGCAAAAAGAGGACACTGTACAAAATACTTTGGATGGTGCCCTCTTACCCTGCAATTCTGTGTTTATGTTTGTATACTATTGGATATAATAATAAATGTTATTAAATATGTAAGTATTATTGGATGATGTTTCTCATCCTTAGATGATTCAAAAAAGGAAAGGCCTGAGTGTTGCTCAGGCCATAATGTTTGGGGAGATGGAAAGTCTTGTAATCTACTGTGTAGGTCAAAATCATAACAAATAGTCTCTATTCCCTGGTATGTGGTCCCCTCAGTACTACGGTTTCCTGATGTTTGTGATGAGTGACATTGCTGCTTTCCTCCATGCTCACTCCTTTCTCTCCACTAGCATTCAACCATTTAATGTTTGTGTCAAGCTCTGCAACATATATGGGTTACTGTACTGGAATTCGAGCAGACAGTATCCCTGCCCTCATAAAGCTTAGGTTCTAGTGACTTTTCCCCGTTTTGGACCTTGGTCCCTTTCTGTCAATCTTAACCTTCCCTGTAATCTTCTGTACTTCCTCATGTGAAACTGTCCACTACACACTCAAGCTACACACACCCTGGCCCAGTCCTCTGGTCCTCTGATCCTTTAAGGGACTTTCTGTGACTGCTGGTTACTGGAGTCTTTGATTCTTCTGCTTCCTACAAAGGAGAGAAACCTTGCGATAGAATGCAGTGGAAAGAACATGGATTCTGTGTGAGCCTAAGAACTCTGAACTTAGTTTTTATCCTAGAAAAAGATGGGACTACTCATCCCATTTCTAATGGTACCCATATTGATACCCATTTGTGATTATACAAAATAGTCACCGCAAAAGGGCTTTGGACACTTGAAAGGGAATACACATCTGAAATGTTTATTGTTATCATTTCCTTTAAAATCAATATAATTTTGGAAGAAAGGTTTTGACCTCTTGCTAAAAGGTCATCAAATATGTTCTCTCCTCCCCACTGTTATGAGAAATCACAGAGTCTCTTTTCTATGTTGTTTTGACTTCTTCAATACATGTCTGGTGGCACCTCTCTACCAAATACATGTCTGGTGGCAAGAATTAAACTCTATGTATAGAAAAACACAATACTGGGCATTTTAACTTTCTAGCGCCCACTGTGATTGATTATGACATATTTTCTCTTTCTTTCCTTTGAGCATGTTGCCATCACAGTACCTTCCCAGGGGCATCTGCTCTTTAAGGTTTGCTGTTAGACAACCACAAACGCTAAGCCCTAACTAATCCAAAGCCTATCTTGCAAATTGTATTTGAATCATTTGAAAACTTTTTGGGGTGAAGGGGATTTGAAAAAGCTAAGCATATGCTATTTCTTTTCATACTTTACGTGTTTGCATTTTTTGGTTCAAATAAGAATTTGAAATAGGTAAGTGTGGCTTAAAGTATGTCTGTTTTTAAAATGTATATAGATTCTCCAGAATAAGGGCTGATAAACAAGAAGCTATGCCAGGGGCACCTGGGTGGCTCATTTGTTAAGCATCTGCCTTCGGCTCTGGTCCTGATCCCAGGGTCCTAAGATCAAGCCCTGAATGGGGTTCCCCGCTCAGCGGGAAGCCTGCTTCTCCCTCTCCCACTCCCCCTGCTTGTGTTCCTTCTCTTGCTGTGTATCTCTCTGTTAAATAAATAAATAAAATCTAAAAAAAAAAAAAAAAGCCTCCAGTAATTTCGCCTGGTGATGCTCCACATTTCCAGAGGCACAAATCAGTGTGTGGTGTGAAGTGGGGACAGAAGGAGCGAAGAGAAAGTGGATTTTCACCCTTCACTGCCAAACCATGAGAAAGGGGATAACTTTAAAATGCCAGGATGGAACAAAAGAGTCTCAGATGTGCAGGCTTTAATGAAAAGAGCCCATAGTGCCTTAAAATGCCCTTTGGTATTGCAGTGAAAACAGCTTTTGAAGTTAAATAGTTCCACTTGATGGCTGAGGGGAAAGTAGGCTTTTTTTAGAGTGGTAAATGCAGCGGATATGGCTGTAGCATTAATTTTCTGATGTCTCTGTCAATACTTAATTCTGCAGTTTCTCCAGCTCTCTTAATAAACAGAACTAAATTAATTTATTCACCGCATATTGTCTGCTAAATTTTCTATAATGAACAAAGGTATTACTTGCTTCATAAATTCTTGTGTTCCTTATTCTTCAGGATATGATATTATAATCAAATAAAAGAATCCCTTTTTAAAAATCAAGCTCCTAAGTCAAGCTTATTTTCTTTTGAAAAATTTGTCCTAAGTATTTTTATATTGGAAAAGACAATTCTTAAGTAAGTGAAAAGCAGCTTAAAGCATTTTACTAGAAATTGCTTTGGTAACATATCTCACTGATAAAAACAAGTATGAAACAATTTTATGATTCCCTATCCTTCCCTCAAAAACTAGAACATTAGAAGATTCATCTATTGGATGCGAAAGCAGGGTAGATGATGTTCATTTCCAGGAATCATTTAGAGTAGTGATCTCCAAAGCAGTATCTACCTACCTCAAGATAGTTCTTTGGGGTGGTGGTGGGGTACAGGAGGTCAGATATGATGAAGATTTTATTGATGTACGATAGGGTTACCTGTTGGGCATATCTGGTCCACCACCCGTTCCTATAAATAATATTTTATTGGTACATGACCGTACGTATTCATTAATGTATTGTCTGAGGCTCTTTTCATGCTAGCATGGTAATTGTGACAGAATATATATGGTTTGTGAAGCCTACTGTATATCCTCAGTGGACCCTCACAGGAAAAGCTGGCCACCTACTCACTTAAAATTCTAAGAAATATTTTAAGCTTTGCCGATTAATATGGATTTACACTGGTGTCCTTTGTAGGTCCGAGTGCCAGACAGTCACAACTCATGTATATTTGAAGTGAGATTTCCTAGGAAACTGTCAGCCCTTTAGTTGGTGCAGTGAACAGAGAGCCCTCAGCTGGCTGCTCCTTAAGCCTTTTATCCTTGGTTGAAGTTCTTGCGCCCAGTCGGACGTATGATTTATCACATAACTATTTTTAATTAAAATAATCCACATAAAATGAACAAGTGGTTTTATTTTAAAACATCTGCAAAATAGTCTGGATTGAGTATACCACTACTAATACAGGAATAAATAACAAGAAATCACAGTGATGATGTAAGACCTATATCTAGTAAAAGCTTACTAATAGCCGTATTGTTAATTCATCACTCATATTAGTATACCTAGCTCTATATTTATAGTTTTACCTTGAGTTTTAACTAATAATTGTATTATGGCATCATAAGATATTTACAAAGTAGGCATCCAGGGCCTGGTGATGCTTTGCAACTTTAGTACTGTTTAAAGACAGGAGGTACTCAATACTATAACGTTTAACATTTTGCTGAAGTCGATGCTAAATATCTTTTTTGAGGAATATTCATAATGGAAAAATTAAACACCCAATCTAATTGGAAGCATATATGTTCTTCCTGCTGCAGAAAACACTATAAAGTAATACATAGAAAACAATAGAATGATGAACTGAAATTCATTCCTTTGTATCAGATACCATTATGAAGTGCATTGAAAACATATCTGAATATTTAAAACAGGACGTAGTGAACAATCACACCGTATTGCAGTTTTACTATGCAGTTAAATCAAAACACAGATTTAAAGTAGTTTCAGTGTATGGCATTTGTGTTCCACATATGAAATCTACAATGAGTGACATTTTGGGGACTTAGAAGAGAAATAAGAGAAAATTTATTCCTTAAAGTAAGGGACTTCTTTACATCAAATTACAGTTCTATGAGAAAATCATGAAGGTATAATCAGCAGTAGAATATATAAAATAATGTGGGTGTGAGGCTGAAGTTACATCAACATCCATAGGTAAGCTCTGATGACAAAGACATTGTAGATGCATGTACACACACACACACACACACACACACACACAGAGTATCTAGAAAGGGACTGTTATGTATATTACATTTGTATATGGTCAAGATTCCTATATATAGTAATATGTACATAGGGATATATAGTAATAAATACATAGTAATATATAGTAATAAAAACATAGGGATAAAGATGGGTGTGTGTGTGTGTGTGTGTGTGTGTGTGTGTGTGTGTGTGTATGTCTTTATAATAATGAGATAGAGAAGGACCAAGAATATCTTTTGAATCATTTGGAGGTTCTCAAGTTATCTTCTGGCAAAGTATTTTGAAAAGTGACAAACTTCCATATGCATTGTGACTATTTGGCCTTCCTTGCTACCTGCATATTGAAAAATGTGCTTTTCAACAAATTTTTGGTTAAAGAGGAAATTCAAAATAAAATTTCTACCTGGAAGAAAAAAAAAGGTAATGAAACTATTGTCTATTAGAAATTATGGAATACAGTCAAAATAGTCTCTGGAAGAAAACTCATGACTCTAAATATGGTTAATGAATAAATATGAGAATACAAACAAATGAATTAAATATTTGATTTGGAAAATTTAAGAACAATAATATATCCTGTGCATAAGGAAAGCAAGGGAAATGAATTGATAAGAACTGACAAAAGAAAACTGGAAAAATTAAATGTAAGGGCAGAACAAAATTTTCAACATGCAAAGGTCAAAATTTTCCTTCTAATACTCTATTTCCCTCCAGGAAACTCCTTTAGGGCCCAGTAGATACGAAAGGAAACCAAGAAAGACATGGCATATTGGAGACAGGAGATTGAACATAAGAGACAGGCAAAGAAAATTTCCGTGATGATGGTAGAGAGAATCACAGCCTAATGGCTTATATGAAGCATAGAAGACAACTAGCACAGATCAGAACAGGTCCTCAGGTGATGTATATGTCAAGGAGGTCACCACCAAGAATTCTTTCACCTTTGTACCATATTATTAACCAAAGTGATCCTGGCGGGAGTCCTTAGTTCCCTACAGCCTGTCCAAGTGCTGATACGATTCTACTCTCCCCTCCCTGCTGAGCTGGCTGGAATAGCTGGGATCCTCTCTGACCCACAGAAGTGTCCAGGCTTGACCAGCTCCTGAGATAGGGAGGTTGGCTACAGAGAGCACAGAAATATGAAGCATTTTCTGATTGGTTCGACCTTAGCCCTGCCCGAGTCCCCGATCTAGGGAATCTTCTGTTGCCCCAGGATCACTACAGTCTTGGCTTCTGATATCCTCAGAATGGGTTCTTGAACCCACGCAGAAAAGCTGAAGCCAAAACATTAACCAGGAACTGTTCTGCTCACCTTTTCCTCTCACCTTTTCCTAACCGCCATCAACTGTCAGTAACAATGCTGCCTTTTCCTTACACACCTAGTCTTTGTGTTTGCTACTCGGTTCTCAGATCAATCAGTTTCCACACTGATTAAGAATTGTAATGAGCTGTTGATAAAATAATGAAATCGTTGATTGAGAAATAAAACAAAATTAGATTATATTTCAATCTAAAAGCCATCTTTAATGGGCAAACACTAAAAGTGTTCCCTTCAAGGTGCACAACAATGTGACCATTATTTAATAATGTTAGTGGTAAGGGCCAATGGAATTAGACAAAAGGAAGGAATTAAAAGTATGAAAACTGGCAAAGAGGAGGTAAATTTATCATACCATAAAATATTTGATATTTTGGGTGATATACCTAGAGTTTCCAAAAGAATCAATTGAATGACAATTATATCCATGAGATAACTCAGTAATATGTTTTGCTAGGAAATCCAAATCTTTCATGTACTGACATAGAAATATTCCAAAGATGTTGTTAAGTTGGGGGAAAATACAAACAAATGAGATGCAGAATGTTGCAAATTGGATGCTATCTTTTTTTTTTATATAATAGTGTGTGCTTACCGTGTGCATGTGTAAAATTATTTGCATTTGCTTGATATGTAAAATAAACACTTGCAGCACAAATAAGAAACCAGTTAGTTACCATTTCAAGGTACAGAGGCTCATAATCTCTCATTTCTACAAACTTAAAAGATCTAGAATTATAATTTTCTAACCTGCTTAAATTTTCTGAGTTTTTTAAAAGTAAGTTTTGAATTTAATGCTTAAAAAAAAAGAAAAAAAGGCATTTACCAATATAGCAAACATGTTCAACGTACACTTTAGAAAGACAATCAGTGGCTGAAAAATACATAGTATTGGCAAAATGAATTAAATTTACATTAAACATATTAAAGATTTATTTATTTATTTATTTGACAGACAGAGATCCCAAGTAGGCAGAGAGGCAGGCAGAGGGAGAGGAGGAAGCAGGCTCCCTGCTGAGCAGAGAGCCGGATGAGGGGCTCGATCCCAGGACTCTGGGACCACGACCTGAGCCGAAGGCCGAGGCCTTAACCCACTGAGCCACCCAGGCGCCCCTAAGTGTACAGTTTTAAAGTGGAATTTACTTGCCTGCTAAATATAATTTTGAGCAATGTGTATTATTTCATACTAAATTTCCATTTCACACATAACCAGATATATTATTAGTTCATTGCTTATGGAGCAAAGAAATAATAGAATACAGTATTGAACTCACAGAAAATATTATATTCCTCTGAAATTTCAGTCATTAATGCATTAAGCGTCTACTATATTACATCTTGCACTTGACTCTGAGGCCACAGAGGTGAATAAAGGTTTCATTTTATAAGATTCATGTCCTAAGGGGTTGTACTATAGGATAATCGCTGTTGATTTATTTCCCTATGTTAAAAATTTCAGAAATATAAGAGATGATATATCTGAAAAAGTAGCCCTGTCTTTTATAGATATTTATGTATACAGCCCCTTTTTGGAGCTTTTCTTTGTAGGCTCAAGAGGTCCCACTCTTGTGGCTTTCTTGCCCCCATTCCTGGCCTCATACTGTGGGTCCTACTTCCTCAAAGTCTTTGGCTTTCACCCATTATTCCAGGTTCAAGACCCACCCCAGGGAAAGCCTCCTTCCCTCTCCTCTCTACACTGTATCTCATCTGTGTGCTCTCTCCAGTTTTTCTCCAAAGGAACACACTGCCTGGATTGAAAACCTCATGTGTTCTCTCCAGACCTACCTCTCCCTGATCCTTTGCCCGAACTCAACACAGCTTCACAGCTTATGGTACCACAAATTAAACCCATGCTTTGGCCCTGCTGCTTGCACACTGATACCCTCTGTGATGGCCTCCTATCTCCCCTGTTTCTTCCACACCAAATCACAAGCACTCAAATTCATTTCCATTGCTACTGTCCTCTTCCACAAAGACTTTTTTCTAATCTCATCTTATCACCTTTGGGATGGACACTCACCTTCCTTAAACACTACTCTCAATACTTTGAAAAATAACAACCTTGACACCCCTTCAGGGGACATTGCAGGTGCTTGTTTCTTTCTGCAGAAGAGTCTGGGAGAGGGAGACTGACAGGAATTCCTGAAGAGACAAACAATACACCGTGAAAGTGGTGTGTTGTGAGGGGCCTGAGTGCCAGCAGAGGCTTCCTTCTTACTAGTAAGAGATTCTGACGTAAAGTCTATAATGTTTAGACTTAATTCCATGTGAGCTTGACTTTCGTCCACTAACATGCTCTTTGTACTTTTCTTCTTCCCAGGATGTGACAGTTCCTCCCAAGCCTGTTTCTCTCCACCCTTTGTATCAGCCTAGACTCTATCCTCCTGCTCAGTCCCTGCTGCCTCCACAGACCCTCTCACATGCTGACTGTCTTACCCCAGGACCGTTCAGTCATTTGTCCTCCTCACTGAGGGATGAACAGGGGAATTCTCACACCTTGTTTAGTGGCAACACATATAATAAGGTGAGAATTCCCTGCTGAGGTGGGAATTGTTCTGTGCTGGGAAGCTTCTTTATGCTTAACTTTTAAAACTTAAGCGTAGAAGAAACATATATATTAAGAATAATAAATATTTGTGTTAAAGCCCATGACCTTTCAAAAAAAGATAGTAATTAACCTTGAGAACTTACTCAATATTAATTTTTGCTTTCAAAGTCATTTCCTGATTTGCATTCCTTACTGTTTCATGTTCTAACCCCCAGGTGGAAATCCCAAGGAATTTTCCAAAACCTTACAAGATAGCGTTATTAATTTATCTTCAAGTTTCAGTTCAATGTTCTTTAAAAAACGTCTCTAAATTATAGTGCCTTGATGAGGAGGCACTTCCTGTTGAAGTCAATGAGCAAAGAAATTCTTAGAATGTCTACAAATATCTGTAAAATAATATTAACATTTTATTTTATTTTTTGACAATAGTTGCCACAATGTTACAGTAGCTTCAGGTGTACAACATAGTGATTCAACAGGTTTATACCTTATGCTATTAATATCTTATTTTAAAATGTGTCTATCTGCCTCATTATGTATAGTGATGGGATATGTAAAATGAGGTGTTCATTACCCCAAAGAAAACATATATATTATATATATCTGATACATAATATATTTATACATATTAAATATTTAGTATATCAATATTGTATTATAGTATTATATTTATGATACAATTTATATGTAATTATTTAAATGTTTTAATATATTATATATTTATAAAAATTATATATTTTAGATATATTAAATGTATATTTTAAGTGAAAAAAGTATTTATAGTTGGCTTTGGAATGCAATCATAAATATTCTATTAGAAGCAAGAGGCTAATACTACCACATAAGGCTTATGTACAAGTGCCCTTTGTTCTTCTGAGCATTACTATAAGGTCATCCTGTCTATTACAGACTCGCAGGTTCTGAAAATTTCACAACAGAACTGATTAGTTAAACTCAACCTGCAGTTATTATTTTTTAACTCAAAAGCTAGTTTAAAAACATTTATTTTGCAAATTCTCTATATCAATGGAACATACCTCTGTACTTGGAAACAAATAAAGGACAGAATCAGAATGTTCCAGCATGTAGTTGTATAATATCCCTTGGTCCCCCCAATTTTTTTTTTGAAAAAATGCTCATAAACCCAGTCTAAAGACAGTCATCTAAAAAGTGAATATTATTATATGAAGAATATTTTATTTTTCATATGTAATAGCATCTATCATGACTGGATGATCAGCCCTGAACTAAACTTTTAAAATATCCATTTTCTGCAAACAGAATATTTTTGGGCAAAGTTCAGGATGACATTTTTATGACTTTTGTTTCTTATTTTTGGTTTGGAAAAAAGGCAGCATTTCAGAGAAAGTGTAACATTTTAAATGTTTTTATGTTCTTTGAAATTTTTCCTGATTTAATCCTTGCCAACATATATGAAATCCATTTAGCTATTAAATAAAGTTAGTGATTCTGAAAATAATATAACCAAATTCTTATGAATTGTCATCTATGAGAGGATTATAATTGTATTTTCTAACTATCAATTGCATTAAGTAGCTTATTTTTTGATATTTTGGTAATGTTTCCTAGAAACAGAGGTTTCTTCACAGAGGTTCAAGGGTAGAGTCAGTATTTCATTGACATTTTCATCTGAATTTGATCAGGCTGTGAAGAACAATACATATAAGTGATTTGAGGTTGAACAACTATTTTCAGTTTACACATAATATGTTTTGTCTTTCATAGTCTGAGATTTATAGTTACTGAGAAAAGAAACATTCATATCAAAAATAATAATAATAATAATAATGTAAGACAATATTTCTTAATGAAAGATTCAGAACACTCAATAGTCTTGTACTTAAATTGCTCCCATTAAAATATACAGTTGACCCAGTTTGATATCTATGTCTGTAAACCTTGTGTTATAAATACAGAGCCAGTAGCATACTGGGTTTCAGGACTTGTCTTTTTTATTTGAAATAGCTTCTTGTCTGGAATTGTAAAACATAATCTAAATTAACATTTCTCCAATATTCCAACATCAATGCCAGACATAGTTTACAGCTTTCCCTACTAGGCTCATCTTCCAATTCAAATCCATAATTCCCCCTAGAGAGCCACACTGAACTTGACTTAACTATCTTTGATGGTCCCTCACCAACTGGGACTATAGAAGGTGTTTAACAGGTTTTATTATCCTTCTATTGAATCTGTAGTGTGTATTCTTTTTTTCTAAATCTTCATCAGACTCTGTGTATCCTGTATCTTTACCTTAGTCCCTACCCTCTTCTTTCACTTGCAAGACAGAGCTCTATCATATGATGTCAAATCATATGTGATGATACTCAGGTACTTCCTTTTCCATCTTGTAATAAGTCAGGAGATCCTTTTTGTTCCTCCAGGTCTCGTGAAGGGAGTTATTACTGTTATTTCTTTCTTTAATCCTTCAAAGTAATAGAGCCCTAGGGTTAAGAGCATGATGTCTCTAGACAGCTGGGTCTAAGTTCATTTATTGACCCCACTCCTTCCAGATGGTGATTTTGGGTAAGTCATTTAGGTTCTGCATGCCTCCATTGATTCACCTGTAAGGGGGCATGACAATAGTACCCACCTTAGTAGAGTATTATGAGATTAGGATGTATTAATATGTAAAAAGCACTTAGAATAGTGCCTTGCACATTACAGGAACCAAGTAAGGATTAGATCTTAACGATTAATAAGTCTTTCTGAAGTGTCATTCCCAGTATTCTCTTGAATTATTTGTCCTTTTTTGTGTTGGACCCCTCCTCTTTGCAGAAACCTCAAAAAGAAAGTTAAAAAAAAAAAAAAGACAAAATGAGCTGTCTCTATCCTCTTCCTTGATAGTGCTGCAAGCCTAGTAATTTCAAGACTTTCTCTCTCTCAAAGTGATCAATAGTCATTATCTCGATCCTCCCTCTATAAACTCACACTTTAACCCATTCTTGAAAGCATTCTGTCTTTTTGCCTCAACCACTCTGTTGAGATTGCTCTCTCCAGGTAAGCTGCTTGTCAGCAAACAGCTGAGTTTCCTGAGTCCTCTCTTTTATCCCTTGCAGGAATTGACAAGGTTGATCATGCGCTCTTGAGTTTCCCTCCTCACCCTGCTCTTGGGATCATACGCACATTCCGACTCCCTGACTGCTCCTTCTTTGTTTTCTTTCTGGACACTACTTCCTCTTCTCTCTCATTGCCTCCCTTCAGATACTCACCCACTCACAGACTTCTATGACTACCTTAGGACTGATAATTCTCAAACCCACATTTCTGATTCTGTTTCTCCTCCATCATCTAGTTTCATATCTTCAGCTGCTCACTTATCATTTCCCCTAGGATGTCATGTTGTCATCTCAAACTCATCATTCATTTTGCCTCAAACTAGTTCTATTCTGGCGTTCCTACTTCTGTCATTAATACCACAGTTCTCAGTTCTCAGACTCAAACTTGCTTCAGCTATAAAGCTTTTTAGGCTTTGTCTTACTTAAACCAATCAACTTACTTTCCTCCAGGCAGGCCTGGGGGAATTTCTTACTGTTTAACTTGCTCCTGCATTCCCCTCCCATAAAATACCTTCCTGCTTTTCACCTTCCTTCTGTAGAGCAAACCATTCTCATCCTTTATCACCTAGTCAAATTATCCTGGCTCCTCTGTGAAGTTTTCCCACTCATCAGCATTCAAAGTGATGTTTTTCTCCTTTTAATTTTTATAATCCTTGCCCATGCCAAGGCATTTCATGCATATTACAGGTTATCTTGTATGTGCTTGTTGTGATTGTTCTAGTGTCCATCTAGGGTGTGACGTGCTTGATAGGGTGTCTTTCACATTGTAGGTAGAGCGGTAAATATGTGTTCATGATGAACAAATCCTAAAATGACCCAGGTTATTCACTAGGAGCCCCCAAATGCTTGAATATTTAGGATTATTTCCATCTTAAGTAGAAACAAAATAGAATCAATCTATGGATTTATTAACACACTGAATACAATTTCAGTCCGTCGAGAATGTCCCTTTTTTGGGGGTTCCATGCACTTTCCATTGAGCTGATGGAGTGCTTCAGCATAGGAGTGTAAGTGGGGTGGGGGTGGGTAGGCAGTAGGCATCTGATCTTTCTTTGCCAAATGTGGGCTCTTGTGGCCACCAGGGTATCCTCAGTCCTATCTGGTATATGACCATCAGCCACAGAATACACTTGCTGCATCCTTCTTTCTCCTGCTGCATGGCCTGCCCTGATTGGCTCTAGTTTAACTTCTGAGCCCCTCGAGCCTATATGGGAAAACACACTTACCTGCATGCTGGGAGCAGATCAGTTTTTGTGAGGACCTCTCAGAAATATCCACTTAGATCTTTTACATATCCTTCATCACTCTTCTTTTCCTGCCCCCTCATCTGTAGAAAACTCTACAAGTCCATCCTTATGAATTTGCCTACCCACGAAAATGTATTTGTAACCCCGAAATCAATACTCACTGTACTTTTGTGGTCATTTGCGGACATGTGAGGAACAGCGAAAATTATGATTGGCCTGTGCACATGTTCCCAGCTGAGGTGAATGAGGTGACATTCCACCTTCTTGCTTGAGCTCTCATGCTGTAAGCAATCATTCTTGACATGGTCCATTGAGTACCACATGTTTTGAATTTCTGTGCTTTTTCTTGTGGTTTTCACTGTTTAAAATGACCTCTTAGGCACAGTGCTAAAATTCTGTCTGGTGAGCGAAACTCACGAGGGCTACCATGTACCTCACAGAGAAAGTATACATGTCAGGTAAGCTCCCTTTAGGCATGAGTTACAATGCTGTCGGCCGTAGGTTCAATGTTAATGAACCAATGGTATATACTAAATAAGGTGTTTTTAAACAGAAAGATACATTAAACAAGACTAGGATTAACTGATAAAAATTAATTGGGCTCGCAGGAACTTAATCTTATATTTCATCTTGGAGCAGTGGTTCAGGACTTGTTAATTCCAGGTTTGCAGTGACTTTACAGAACATAACTACTGTAAATATGGAGAATCAATTGTACCTTTGTTTTGGTGTCACTGAGAAGAGGATTCACGTACAAGTAGTTAATTTGGGAGCTGGTTCCAGGAAACACCAGTGAAGGAAGTGTGGAACTGGAAAAGATGTTTAATAAAGGGCATATCATCAAGCAAGTTACCAGGTGGGAAATTAGAGCTTGAGTTTACTGGGGATTTCTAGGAGCCAACAGGGACAATTCAGAGGTAGGCAATTTGAGGTGGGGGCAGGGAATCCTCCTAGTCTCTACTTGACGGCCCTGCTTGGGGGAGAGGAGCATCCATCTGTTGAAGGAGCCCCCAGGCAAAGAGAAACCTTGTGAAATTCACAGGCTGACAGTAAAATGTCAAGGCCTGAGATGACAAAGGAAGGACCACAGTTTATATTATATATATTTGCAATTTTTTTTAAGATTTTATTTATTTATTTGACAGAGAAAGAGAGAGAGCTCAAGTAGGGGGAGCAGCAGGCAGAGGGAGGAGAAGCAAGTTCTCCACCAGCGGGGGAGCCCGATGTAGGGCTTGATCCCAGACTCCTGGGATCATGACCTGAGCTGGAGGCAGATGCTTAGGCAACTGAGCCACCCAGACGTCCCTATATTTGCAGCTTTTATGTTCATGATCTAAATTGAGGTTCAGGATCCTGCAAATCAAAACTTGGGCTAGCAGAATGCAAGAGAATTTTCTTTATTTTGGACATATTTTGCCCTGGGCCATGTACAATGGCTGAAATGATAAAGAGTACAGAGGAATTATAGGTCTAATGTGTGTGTGTGTTGGTGGGATGCTTACGATCTTAAAATTGTATCTCATCTGGGGTCATTGATGTAAGAAATATGTTAAGGGCTTGATGGCGATGGCCAAGAAAGAATTCTTGAGATGTCTTTGGTGCAAAAAGGTGGTTTTATTGCAGCACGGTGACAGGACCTATGAGCAGAAAGAACTGCACTGGGGTCATGAGGAGTGGCCCATTATATACTTTCAAGTTGGGAGGGGGTTAGGACTTTTGAAAGCAAGGTTTCCAGGACCTTGAAGAGGCTAGCTGTTTTGGGGAAAAGGCCATTTATTACCATCTAATAGTCTAATAAAACTTTAGTCATGAGACCTTCCAGATGTATATTAATGGGTCATATGTTTGGGGGATGATTGTGGGTAGAGATAAAGGAAGTCTCCAAAGGAAGTTTTATACATTAAAGTAGACTCCCAGGATCCTGGGGGCAGGGATCAGGCTAAGATTGCCTTTTGCATTTAGCAAAGTATTAGCATGGAGACAGCTGAGTTCCTAGAAAAACATCACTCTGCCTGTTTCAAGGACTTGTCAATGGACTATAAGTAGTAAGGAAATTTAATAATTTTTCTTCTGCCTTTGTTTCCCATATTTTACCAATTTACCCCGTATTTTGAAATTCATATAGAAATGTTTATCTTCAAAGTTAATAAAGTACCATGCACAGCATACCCATCAGTGTCTAGGTCGGAGACCAGTGGATGCACCCTCTGTTTTTGAGAATTCAGTTCATTTGGAAAGATTCCTTTTCCTACACACCACTCAGATGTTGCCACAGGGGTCTCAACTACTTACTGTCCTGGCCATAGGTAAGGACACTAGTGAAAGTTGATGGCCCTTCATGACCTTTTTTTCTTTTCTGCATCCTCTGCCTCATTTCTTCTGTCTCGTACTCCCATCATCTCTGAGGCACAGCTGCCTTTTTAAGTCAAACCCAAATTCCAGTTCTTTTGGCTTACTTTCACTTTCCCACTGAAGCACTGAGCTTTCTGTACCTTTTCCTCTTTTCTCATCCCAGCAACCTTTTCTACCTTGTATTTGGCAGAACCACTAGGCCAGGTGGACAAGATGTTCTCTCTCCTTCTGTCTCTCCTGAGTCTCTATTCTGCCTGATAGGCACCAGCAACAAACAAGAAAACCCACAGCAGGCCTATGAATAGGACGGAGAGGAGGGGGAACTAAGCCTCCACAGTCTGGGCTGACTTCTGGTGTGCTGGGGAGTGAGGCTGGGATTTCCTACTCAGGAAGGCTCTATTTACAGTGAAAGCTTGCGAGGTTTTATGCGTAAGAATAGCATCTTTATAACAGAAAGACTGTTTTAAATCCCCAGGAGAATGCTGACAGTCATTCTGAGGACATCTTCTCTTTCAGTTTTCAAAAAATGACATTCTTCAGAGACCTTGTTTGTGACTGTGCGGCCATTTTTATTTCACTTTCAGTTTCTAAAATGCTTTATCCTTGTGCCTTGTTTGCAGCCATTTACCATTACCATTTCTGCTCTCTCTCATCCAAGAGATAAGTGTGGCTGGTTTCTTTGCGTAAGAATCCTCCCATTGGCTCCACTGCTATTAAATTCTATTGTATATTTTCTATGCAAGCGTTGGGGCTAGCTAGCTTTTTCTAACATGTTCAATTTAAGTACTATCTCTGGAGTAGACCCTTCAGAAATAGCTTTCACCCACGACCAGGAAAGAGTTATTTATTTATCTCCCACCTCCATTCTTCCTGCCCAGAACCCCCCTGGTCCTGATCACACCCATTTTCAGACCCAGGCTGTGATCAGGACCTCTGGAAGTCAAGGAAAGGCCTAAGGGTCTTTCATGGAGAGAGGAAAACATATGTCCCTGTGTAAAACAACCTGTGTTCTAATCTGTCCTGGACATTTTTGTAAAACTATATCAATATGTGTTTTTCACTGTTTTGGGGAAAAAAATTTACTTTTTTAAAAGGAGGGTTTTTTTTTTTTTTTAAGATTTTATTTATTTATTTGACACAGAGAGAGGGAACACAAGCAGGGGGAGTGGGAGGGGGAGAAGCAGGCTTCCTGCTGAGCAGGGAGCCCAATGTAGGGCTCAATCCCAGGACTCTGGGATCATGACTTGAGCTGAAGGCAACGCTTCACAACTGAGCCACCCAGGCACCTCTTAAAAATAGTTTTTTGAAGACAAATATTTTATAGATCTACCAATGTAAAACCCATTTGTTAATACATATTTTATTTATTTATTTATCTATCTATTTATTTATTTGACAGAAAGAGACCACAGGTAGGCAGAGAGGCAGGTAGAGAGAGAGAAAAGGAAACAGGCTCTCAGGGAGCCTGATGTGGGACTCAATCCCAGGACCCCGAGATCATGACCCGAGCCGAAGGCAGCCGCTTAACCCACTGAGCCACCCAGGTGCCCAATACATATTTTTAATATTATATGATTTCAATTATTTCTGTGGCCCTTGTCATTATTAAAGTGTCCAGTTTGATCAGTCAAGTAGACTTACAGTTACTTTGCCCATAGTGAAATATAACAAAAGTTCATCCATGGCCCCTACTGCTGAATTAATTTTGTTGAATAATTGTTTTATGTCCATGTTTAGAAAAGTAATCCAAACTCTTGCTTTAGTTTCCTTATTTATAAAATAGCAATAAAAATAGAATCTTTAGGTGTGCCTGGCTTGCTCAGTGCGTAGAGCATGAAGCCATTGATCACTGGGTCTTGAGTCCAAACCCCACTTGGGTGTGGAGATTACTTAAGGAAATTAAAAAAAAAAAAGTTAAAAAAATGTAGAATCTCTATCATAGGATTTTTACCAAGATCAAGTGGTACATGTAAGTGAAACTTTTCATGCTCCAACTTAAGTACCCAGTTTAATATATTTTTCAGCATGCTACCTGTTTGTAGAATTTTGGTGCTGGAGTGAAGAGGCCGTCCATCGATGTAACTAGGAGAACCTTACTCTCATCTAAAATGCCGTTTTTCCTTTTATTACAAGCTATTGATTCCTTTCATGATTTCAAATTTATTCGCATATGTATTTGCTTTACCTGTGATTTCTCACTCCCTTTTCCTTTCTCTGCATAGTCAACTACACTGTTTTTTCATCTGTTTGAATATTTTCTTCCAAATGTTGCATTGTTATTTGGTGTACATATAATTCAATTTACAGAAATGATATTGTTAACGCATACTTCATTCTTTTTTCAGTGGCTTTCTTTTTCCTCTGAATTGTGGGGTATTGCACTTGGTTCTTAAGCTTTTACTTTAGGATCAAAACTGGGCTCATTTTATGAGAATTAAGTGGGAGAGCTTTAGAAATATGCAGATTCCTGAGACTCACTTAAAACTCCTAAACTCATAACTTCATTGAACTGGATGATCTTTAAAATTTTTACCTCTTTGTGGCCCCTGGGTGGCTCAGTGTTTGAGCATCTGCCTTTGGCTCAGGTCATGATCCCAGGGTCCTGGGATCCAGCCCCGAGTTCCTGGGATAAAACCCCTCCCCCCCAACCCTCAGCTGGCTTAGGCTCCCTGCTCAGCAGGGGTGTGTGTGTGTGTGTGTCTGTTTCTCCTTTTCCCTCTGCCCCTCTGCCCACTTGTGAACTCTCTGTCTCTTATAAATAATAAAATCTTTAAAAAAAAAAAAAAAAACCAAAAAACTTTTTACCTCTTCGAAGCTTTCCCATTGGTAGCAAATGGGAAAGTGTCCATTAAATTCTTCTTGTCTTTTAAATTCTGTAATGATTCAGGGAAGCCGGGGTGGCTCAGTTGGTTAAGCATGTGCCTTTGGCTCAGGACATGATCTAGGGGTCTGGGATCCAGCCTGCATTGGAAATCCTGCTACTCCCTCTCACACTCCCCTTGTGTTCCCTCTCTCACTGTCTCTCTCTCTCTCTCTCTATCAAATAAATAAAATCTTTAAAAATAATAAAATAGATTCTGTAATGATTTGGCAAGAAAATAAACTTCATTATGAAAAATAAATGGTATATATACCAACTTAGGTCACAGGTTGTTGTTTTTTTTCCCCCTTAATTAAAATGTTAGGTTGAGTTCTTAATCAAAATTACTCCCATGTGCTTGTAACATTTACAGTTGGGTTGAGTGTTTATATATCCAGTATTCATGGACTTATTGAATCAGAAAGTACATTTTTTTCCAGTACACTATTTTGATTATTAAAAGTCATTTCTCTGAAAAAGTACCGAAGCTGCCAATGTGTACTTTTTTATGATTTACTTTTTAAGAAATTAAAGTGCCTTTTTCATAAAATGAGATTTTAGAATTACCAATCCTTTATATTAGAATTATGTTTTTGCTAAGAAAGCTGAAACATTTAATTTGAAATGTATCTTTACATCAATAGAGTATTTACTGATGGGTTTTTATTAGCCTCTTTTCCAAGAAGTTGCTCTTGGGATTATAGATTAAGAATAAAGAGGAAATATAACTTGTCTGCAATGACAAAGTGAGAGGAAGGTGAGCACAGTGGAGATATTTTCAGGCCAATTCCATCCATTATTTGTCTTTTCTAGGTAAAGGATGACTCCACTTATAATAAGCCAAGGGCAAGATGTCTGTTAGAATAGAGAGGGAACCCTTTTTAGCCATATGTATGATGAATGAGAAACACACAGTTATGAGAGTAGAGGGGAAAGCACCTGAATGTACTAGACAGTGAACTCATTGGGAGATTTGAGCTCTATTATCTTTTGTTTTCACATCATGGAGCATTCAGGGTTGGCAATGGACTCTGGAACCTCTGATGAAGTTTCCTGGTGGTAAGGTACTGTGTGGATGAGCTAGGAAGACAGAAGAAAGGAAGAAACTTATATCCAGGATGAATAGGTAGGAAAGTTTCCACCATAAACTAGCTTTAGCCTATTCCTAGGTCATGAGCATGTGTCCTTTAAACCTTTTGGTTTATAGTTTACCCTATAAATGTTGGCTTTTCTCACTTTGTTTTTTCCTCATTTGTTCCCCTACTTATTTATTTTCAAATAAAGTTGTAAAGTTTATATTGTTTCCATTATTGAGAATATCTTAACTGGTAGTACTATTGTATGGCTACTCAGAAAATTGACTCTCTGAATCTACAGAAATGCAGTAAATGAATTAAATTTTTAATATTATCAGTGTGTTTCCAACATGCGTTAAACTTTTTAGTACCTCATCTGAAAGGAGAATTGTTTTTGAGGTTTCTTCTAATATTTTAACAGAGATTAATGAATAGAAGTTATAGCAGATTGTGATTTTGCTGGAGAAGGGAAAAATCTAAAGTATTCTAACCTTCACCAATTGGTTCAAAGGCTGAGGGGGCTTTGAAATTAAAAAAACAAACAAACAAACAAACCGTTTTTCTAATGTAAGCTGTAAATATTTAGATCTAAAGATGTGAAAAATCTTTTATAGATGTATTTCAAGAATAAAGCAACTTTCCTTTGAGATAAGCAGTTTACAATTGCACATAGCTTCAAAATGAGAAAATGAACACTAAATTAAGTGGTTTGGCTCAAGGTCACAAAAACCTTGTCTAACTAATATCCCAATTCCCTACCGGTAGCAAGGAGTACAGACTTTGCAACTTTTTATTCCAGTCTGAAGTCTTGGAACCCTGGAGCCTGGAAGGTGACACATTACCTCTTTATTTCACAAAGATTTACTGAGTATCCCTTAGGTGTCTCTGTTGGCCTTACTCTGAAATCAAGTATACAGAAATGTAAAGGCACTTGGTTAAGTATTTCTCAACTTGGGAAAAGCAGAAATTAAATATGCAAAAAAAAAAAATCCACTACTGAATTATAATTGTGGCAACTGCCACGTAGAAGACAACTGAGTGGTTATGAGTATCTGTTGTAGAAGTCCTGATCTAGTCTGATGAATCAGGAAGGACTTCATGAGGTCATGATGTCTGAACAGAGGTCTGAACAGAAGCCGTTTGGGGACCCGCTGGCCACTCCAGTGAGAGGGAACAACAGCAGGAAGGTTGCCAGGCAGGAAAGAAAAGAGACAGGACAAGCATGAAAAAAGGAAAGCAGGCCAGAGTATCGAAGAAGCATGTAGGACCAGGAAAGAAGCATGTGGGACCAGGAACTACCATTTGAAGTTAGCAAGAAGTAAGACTGCCAGAAAGCTTTGTATCCCTGGGAGCCCTGGGTTAGCAGAATTTGTGAGAAGAAAGCAGAGTACGAGTTGAGGGGGTCATGGAAATTTTGTAAGAAAGAAATTCATATTTGGAAAACTAGGCAAATGTTCCATTTTATTTTTATTTAATTATTTTTAAATTTAAATTTTAAGATTTGTTTTTTTTTAATTCTGGCATAATTAACATACAGTGTTATATTAGTCTCAGGTGTACAATATAGTGATTCAACAATTGTATACACTATTCAGGGCTCATCATGATAAGTGGACTCTTAGTCCCCTTCACCTATTTTACCCATCCCCCACCCACCTCCCCTCCGGTAATCACCAGACCAGTTCTCTAATTTTTAGAGTCTGGGTTTTTTGTTTGTTTGTTTGCTCGTTTGTTTGTCTCTTTTTTCTTTGTTTTGTGTCTTAAATTCTACCTTTGAGTGAAATCATATGGTATTTGTCTTTCTCTGACTAATTTCACCTAGAAGTCTGTCCTCTGGATCCAACTTAGTGGTCCCAAGTAAGGAGCCACTTATTTTACAGGAAGCTTTTAATTTACATTTCAAAACAGTCAGAAAGTAGGTTTTAATCCCTTTATTTCACATACAAAGAAACTGAGCCTCAGAGATTGTAAACAGTTTGTCCCTGATTCTAGCAAACTAGCTTCAAAGCTGGTGTTTAACATCAAAGAAATAGCATCACCACCTTCACCAACCACCACCACCCTGGAATCACAGACTTGTGTCTGTCTGGTTCTGCAACATCTTAGCTCAGGACTGGAACTAACCACTGAGATCAGTCAACTTCCTTCAGTTGACAGATGAGGAAACTCGAGACTAGTGATGCAAAGTGACACACCCAGGGATGGTGTGAGTTATGGGAAGAGCCTGGGTTTATCATGAAGTCCACAGCGCTCCTCACCTTGCAACCCCAGGCTGCAGCCATTTTCTGCAGCCACAGTTCCAAAGGTTAGTGGCCAAGAGAACCACTGTACCTCTAACACTTCGACACACTGTAGGCAGCTACATTTACTGGAAGAAGTCGTCTGGAATTTTGGACTCAAAACTTTCTTTTCTCCTCTTCATTAGTCCTACCTGTTTTTGTTCCATCGACATAATTAGAAAGCCTTCTATGTGTGAATAAACCAAGGTAATTTATTTTCTATCATCACAGAGATAATACACAGAGAGCCACGTGGCTCTCAATTCCAAAACTTTTCTGACAACTTTGGGAGTTCATAGGAACTGGATAACTGTTTAGGTAATGTAGAATAGAAAACCTTTGAGGTGGGTGGAGTAGGAGAAAAAGCCAACTAAAATTTGGTTTTTAGTGTTTGTAGATTTTTCAGGAAACCAAAACAGGGGCACTGTTTGCCTATGCCAAATTGTTTTCAGAATGGATGAATTTGTATAAAATATTCATAAAGAACATTCTGTTCAAAATGGGTGAATGCAAATTAATTGGGCTTTTAACATTAAAAAGATGAATGCTGGTGAGTAGATATTTTAAGAGAAACACTTCTGAAAACTGAAGTATCAATCATATTTAGTTAGGTTCTCCACTAGAGGGCAAAAAGAACATTTCAGCACAATTGATGCCTTAATGACAGGCTGGCATTTGAAACCAGGCATGTTTCAGGTTATCTAATTGCCAGTCATCATTCTTAAAATGTACTTAATGTAATCACAAACAGTTGACTTTTAAATTTTTTCCAGGAAATCGAGAACAGTCCATTTTTATATCCCTGTCCCTGAGCTCATTTGTTGTCATCTAGCTGAAATTTTTCATTATAACACTTTTTTTTTAAAGATTTTATTTATTTATTTATTTATTTTTTTGACAGAGAGAGTGAGACAGTGGAGAGGGAACACAAGCAGGGGGAGTGGGAGAGGGAGAAACAGGCTTCCCGCTGAGCAGGGATCCCAATGCAGGGCTCGATCCCAGGATCCTGGGATCATGACCAGAGTCGAAGGCAGACGCTTAATGATTGAACCACCCAGATGCCCCCCCCATTATAACACTTTTAATAAAACTATCTTTAAAATTACGGATTTGCCAATTGGAAAGAGATATGCAATAGGAAGCAGGTTGGATGACATTTGTAGTAAGAAAAGTATACTTGGAGAAAGATGAATTTTTAAAGCTCTCAAAAATAACATGCTGTCCCCTTAGAATTAATTGCCCATGCTTGTCTTTCATATAGGCATAAAGAAAATAAACTGCCATCAGTTTACACCTTGTTCAGATGGGGGCACAAAAGAAAAATGAGCTTGTATTTCACGGCACTCAGCTGCCACCTGTCCCTTCCCTAATGCATAGTATCTAGATCAGGTTCTTTGGAAGCAGAGCTTGAGACAAGGGTTCAGGTATTTGTGATTTATTGGGGTATGCTCTTCAGAAAAACTTTCTGTAAGGGATAGAGTGAACACTAATTGAGAAGGGCAAAGAGCAGAGCAAATGTGTTCCTAGGTAGCAGTCAGCCTTATCCTAATTCACAAGGAGAGGAGAGCATAACAGGCAAAGTTATCCACCCTTGAGGAAAAAGTGCTGACCTTTGATACCCCTGTCAGTCAGTCTTTGGTTGTGGGCCATGACGTGGGAGAGGGTCAAGAAACTCAGCTTCAGGGACGCCTGGGTGGCTCAGTTGGTTGGGTGGCTGCCTTCGGCTCAGGTCATGATCCCAGCATCCTGGGATCGAGTCCTGCATCGGGCTCCTTGCTCGGCAGGGAGCCTGCTTCTCCCTCTGCCTCTGCTTGCCTCTCTGTCTGCCTGTGCTCACTCCTGTGCTCTCTATCTGACAAATAAATAAATAAAATCTTAAAAAAAAAAAAAAAGAAACTCAGCTTCAGGGTACTCAACTGAGGGTGATGGTCTGTCGAGGGAGGTAGCTATTGGCCCAGAAATATAATAAAAACCCTGATGGAGGCATTCATCTTTGTAAATTGAGTCTCTCTATATATGTATGTGTGTTTATATATGTACATATGTGTATACATTTATGTACATATATATGTATGTGTTTATAAATATATACATATTTACCTTTGAGCACAGCTGTTTGTCAAAACATCCTTTAACACTATGACTTAGTTTTTAAAATGTCTTGTATGAGATTGATCCACATGAAATCAGCATTATTCAAGTCATCATTCAAGTTATTCAGTGGTTCTTGACTTACAAAAGCATCAATTTTATCACTTTTATATAGTTCCACCTACTTGCTTGTCTCATTGCTTTATTTTGTTATCCTTTTACTTATTCAGTGTAACAAAAGCCATATATACCATGTGGTATTTACATAGTGAAGGAGTCTCTTATTTCGAAACTTCAGAGCAGAATGTTCCTATGTGGTTTCATTTTGCTTAATATAACCACTGTTTTATTCCTTTCACTAAAATGAGCATAACGTTTTTTCAGATTTTTAAATTTGTTGAAGTTTACCCATGTGTGACTGATTTGATACAACTCGGGCATTTTATTTACAGCCATGAAATAATAATATCCATTTGCCCTCAATAAGCCATATGTTCCATATGTTCTGTGAATCAAATAGAAATATTTTGCAGAAGAAATAACTGTGGGGTTGGACCCTTCCTCAGGTTGTTTAAAAATATTTACTTGGCTCCCATCGGGCACTGAAACACTATCGTAGTTCTATTGAAGCATTAAGATGAAGTACAAGGTCTCTCCTTTGCTCTCAAGGAATTGAAGGTTAACTACTAATCTCAATACTTTGTATTACTAGGAATATATATTTGGGGTGCCTGGATGGCTCAGCAAGCAAGTGTCTGGCTTTTGATTCTGGCTCACGTCAGGTCAAGTTGTGGAATCAAGCCTGTGTCAGGCTCTGCACTCAGTGGGGGTCTGTTTGAGATTCTTACTCTCCTTCCCTGTCACGGCCAGCACAATGACCAGGGTGGAGAGGGTAAGAGGATGGTGAAACGATGACGAGACACAAAGAGATGGGGACAGGAGGGGCAAGGAGGATGATGTCAAGGAGGGGCAAGGAGGATGAGGAAGCAATGCCAACTTTATTCACAGCTGTGAGGCATAATATAGCTAACAGCAACAGTCATAAGAAGTGTCTATTTTTAGCTGTTTACTACAGAGTTTTGCAGCATACACAAAAACCCCTCAAGTTTCCCTGTTATCTATTTCCCACGGACTAATAGCAGATCCTCTGAAGCCAGTGGCCTTGGTCTTCAGCTGACTCCTTAACCAGCTGCACTAACTTCAAAGTGGCTTACAATGGTGTAGCTTATGGTCCGTACAAGGACAGCACAATCCCACAATGATTTACTGAGCAGGCCTGTTTTGCCCATTCCAGATAAGCACATGCAGACAACCAGGTCAGCAAGTCCCACGATCCACAGCTCAGGCCCTTTCTCAAGCGCTGCTCAACTTTTCCACCCACAGGGCTATCAACCCCTGGGCTTCCAGGAGGCGCAAGTCGGGGCCTGGTTTGGTCTCTTGACTCCAGCCCAGTCCATGGCTGCCTACATTTCCCCCTCACCTCCTCCCCCCACCCCCAATAAATAAATTAATCTTTTTAAAAAAGAATATATATTTATGATGGTTATATCTTCTTATTCATTGACTTTTTTTTTTTTACTTTATTTAAGCTTTATTTAAACATATGATGTAACCCCACCACCCTCACCCAACCCCTCTTTCCCCCACCCCCCTCAGTTTGTTTTATGACATTAAGAGTCTCTTTTGGTTTTTCTCCCTCCCGATCCCATCTTCTTTCATTTTTACTTTTCCTACCACCTTAACTCCCACCCCCGTTGCATCTCCACTTCCTCATATCAGGGAGATCATGTGGTAGTTGTCTTTCTCCAGTTGACTTATTTCGCTAAGCATAATACGCTCTAGTTCCATCCATGTCGTCGCAAATGGTAAGATTTCATTTCTTTTGATGGCTGCATAGTATTCCATCGTATATATATACCACCTCTTCTTTATCCATTCATCTGTTGATGGACATCTAGGTTCTTTCCATAACTTGGCTATTGTGGACATTGCTGCTATAAACATTCGGGTACACGTGCCCCTTTGGATCACTACGTTTGTATCTTTAGGATAGATACCCAGTAGTGCAATTGCTGGGTCATAAGGTAGCTCTATTTTCAATTTTTTGAGGAACCTCCATGCTGTTTTCCATCATTGACTTTTTTTTTAAACTAGTACTTAATGTCTTTTCTAATCCATTATAATTTTTTTTAAAGATTTTATTTATTTATTTGTTAGAGAGAGAGAGAGAGAGCGAGCACAGGCAGACAGAGTGGCAGGCAGAGGCAGAGGGAGAAGCAGGCTCCCTGCCGAGCAAGGAGCCCGATGTGGGACTTGATCCCAGGATGCTGGGATCATGACCTGAGCCGAAGGCAGCTGCTTAACCAACTGAGCCACCCAGGTGTCCCCAATTTTTTTTCTTAAGGTCCATTTTTAAAGATGATAACATTGCTATTCCAGTTTTATATTGGCTCAGATTGGATAGATAAGTTTTTTCATCCTTTTATTTTCAATTTTTATGTCTTCTTGCGTGTGTCACTTTTGTCCACTGAGTATTCTCTGATCTTGATTTTTAATGGTACCTAAGGGACTTCTCTTAATGTGTAAGATTATCTCATTATATGACGTTAATACAGTCATGTTATTTTACATTTTCTATTATTCTACTTATCTCTTATTTCTAGTTTTCCACCCAAGATATACAGTTTTAGTTCACTAGTTTAAAAGTGATTCATTCATTTTTTTTTTTTTTAACATTTTATTTATTTACTTGTGACAGAGAGAGCATGAATAGAGGGAGCGGCAGAGGGAGAGGGAGAACCAGATGCCCTGCTGAGCGGGCAGCCTGACTCCAGGCTATATCTTAGGGCCCTGAGATCATGACCCGAGCCAAAAGCAGTTGCTTAACCAACTGAGCCACCCAGGTGCCCTTAAAAGTGATTCATTCTATTTTGTTGTTATGATTGCCCCTAACTTGGGGTCCACATTCATGTTAATATACCCCTATTGGTCTCTATATCCTCTAGAAGACTCATCTACTTGGCCCCTTGCAAGATCTCTCATCATGCTGATGTTGCCTAGATTTTTATATCGGGCATTTTACCGTTATAGTTTCTTTTTTTTCCTGTGGTTTTTCATGGCAACACCATACTTACTCAAAATGTTTTATTAACCTACCTTCCTCTATTTCTTGCCATATCTTCTTGCATTTGTTTCTTTTCCTATTTGAGTCCCTGAATAAAGAAGGTTTTTTAAGGCAGTCATTATTTGGCAAATACTCTGAGGCCTTGTACGCTTTAGAATATATTTTATGCTTCAATGTTTCAATGACTTTTTAAAAGTTTATCAAATTCCAGGTGATAAAAATCTTGGACTGATCTGGTAGCATTATAAGCATTTTTATCCTAATTTTCAAAATATCTCACTCTGGAATGCTGAAACCTACTGACATGACATGACATAACATGACATCACATAGGGGTTTTCTATGGGTTTCTATACTTAGTAAATACCACACCTATATGGTTTGAAGTTTAAATAAAAACTACCCATCTTGTTAGGATGTGGTTCTGTCAGGAGCTTAGCAAGGAGTAAATAAGACAGATTCACCAGAGAGGAGATTTTGGGTAAGGGGAGGGCTGCCTCCTATATGCAGCTTTTCTGCCTCACCTTCTTGTGGTTGGACCCCATTCCTCCATTTTCCATACATTGTTTCACACTACAGTTTGTGAACGATGTGAGTCCTTCCTAACACTCTCAACATGTCTGTCATACACCTTTAAACTGTCAGCATACCCACTGCCTACCTGCCATCTTGCCCTAGTTCTTTGATCCTGCAGTGCCTCCTACAGCTTGGTCTTAGATCCCAGCCATTCCTGAAGAATTCTTTTTTTTTTTTTTTTTTTAAGATTTTATTTATTCATTTGACAGAGAGAGACACAGCAAGAGAAGGAACACAAGCAGGGAAAATGGGAGAGGGAGAAGCAGGATCCCCACCGAGCTGGGAGCCCAATGCAGGGCTTGATACCAGGACTCTGGAATCGTGACCTGAGCTGAAGGCCCACGCTTAATGACTGAGCCACCCAGGCGCCCCTCCTGAGGGATTCTGACAGGAATTCTTGCTTTCCTGATTCTTATAGTCAGATGGTCCTCAGCTCATCTGCCTACTTATCATTCACACAACTTCTCCCTCTTCAACCTCCCCTCCTTACATGCTCAAAGATGCTGCTGGGAGTGTAGTGTTAGGGGAGAGCAGGTTGGGGTCTGGTAGGGGGTCTCTGGGGGTCCAGGGGAGCACAGATTGGCCCCATCACATTGTGCCTGTTCTTCCTCTTAAGGAACACTTTTCCAAATTTTTGTAATACATCAACTGACATCTGTTGACACGCTCCTGAGTCCTGGTATAGGTTTCTTGCAACTTGGGATAACTGGTTGCAAATTAGGAACAGCTGGGATGAGATTAAAACAGGAAAGGATCTGAAAAAAAAAAAATTATGGGGCTGATTCTTAATACAGAGCTGTTTATTTTTTATGATATAGCCCATTGGGATAAAATAGCTAATAGCCCTTATAGTCTATAGAAAAGAAAGAATAGGGGGAGAAAGATACTCCACCAACACTCTTTTGTGAAGAAAGAGACATTTGTTTATGATTGTATTAGTGTTAGTATGATATTGACAATTGAAAGTGATGTTTTGCCTGTAGTACCAAGCAACTAATTGTGTCCTTGAAGGCTAGAAGAAAGACAGAGAACAATATGTTTCCTTGTCAATTTCAATTTCAGTTTCTGGAATTTGAGTCCAAAAAAATGCTGTTGGAATATAGATCTTCTTCCATTTTCATTACAACCTGGGAGCTGTGCAATGCAAAAAGTGAATTGCGTAGTTAATCCCCTCGAGGAAGTGGTTTTCTAGTTGAGAAAGAAGCAACTCTAGATGAAAAATGTGGATAAACACAAGGAAGTGGTACTTGTTTTCAAAACAGGCTGAACACAGAGTAGATGAGAAAAAAAAATCCATTAAGCTGCCCTTTAGAAAGTGGTCTTTAGAGGAAGGAATTCTAACTGTCCCAAGTCTGTACCTCCTGGGATGAAAGAGAAAAGGCCAAGAATAAAAATAGTACAATTTGGAAACGTTCAACCAGATCTCAAAAGACTCATTACAAAGATTAGAGCAGAAAATGTCCGTTTTCTTACTGGTATTAGAGTGGTTTCAGACTTACTGGTACTTAGACTTCAATATATTGACATTAACGATCAACACTTAATAGCAAGTTTTCTCTGGGTTTATATAACAAGGAACATGTATCAAATTCCAACTGAGTTTATGGTAATACTGAGGGAATACACAAAGGGATATTGTGAAACTTAATAGTATTTATAAAAGTTCATACAATGAGCAAGTGTCATGGTTAAATACTGATATTAAGGATTACAGTAACAGTCTATGGAGAGTTCATTTTTACCATTGCTAGAGGCACAACTTCTACCTCAGCTATGGCTTGGGATATGCCCAAAATGAAGGAGATTCCAAAACGAAGAACTTTTTGTCTGAGACAGCATCATCTATCAATCAACAAAGTTGTGTTTACATAGATTCACCAAGTTATCCAAGTAGAAGAAGGTACTGGAACTCATCTACTTAGGGCCCAGATTTTAAAGATGAGGAAACCAAGGCCCAGAGACAAAGTGATGTTCCCTAAGTCACACAGGGAGTTAACGGCATAAGTAAAAAAATAATAATAATTATAAGATTTTAAGTAATCTCTACACTGAATAGAGGCTTGCATGGGCAAAATTTTTTTTTAAAGATTTTATTTATTTCAGAGAAGAGCATGCAAGGGTGCACAGGAGAGTGTGGGGGAGGGGAAGGAATAGAGGGGAAGGGAGAGGGAGGAGGAAAGAATCTCTAGCAGACCTTGAGCTGAGTGTGGAGCCCCATGCGGGGCTCCATCCCAAGACCCTGAGTTCATGTCCTGAGCCAAAACCAAGAGTCTGATGCTCAACCAACTGAGCCAGGCAGCACCCCTGACATGGGAAAATTTTTAAAACTTTTGGGCATCACCAAAAATAGATGTTGCATCCTTAAATTCTAATAATACATATTTAAACTCCTTATGTTCTGGAATTAAAAAGAATATTTTAGGCTAGGGCTGATAGCTCTTCAAGACATATGGGTAGGAGGTTTCTGCCATCACTGAGAGCAGGTTTTTCCTCAGAGCACAACAGCCCTCAGTAAGGGAAGACTTGGAGCACCACCCGTTTTTGTACAAGGCATAGACTCTTGAGCACTGAAGTTGATCAGCTAGGATTTGGTGCACAACTGCTAGGGTACGATGGGCCCTAGCTTCCAGCAGCTCAGAGTCTTTACAGGAGATGAGACAAACCCCTATTGAGTAGTCTTCATTCACTTAACAAGCATTTGGAAGGGCTTCCTCTTTTCCATCGTAAGTGGAGTTGGGGTATGCAAAATCCCTGTGTAGCTTCAGCTCCTGATGTCCTCCCACTCACTGTGCCCATACACTCTAAATTTTCTCCCTCTCTTCCCTTCAGCCTGTGAATAATTTCTTTTTGGTGAACCCCGTATTCACTCTCTATAGCCCTTCTCCCTACTGGACCCTTTTTTAGATTTAGTCTCTTGGAAAGAGAGTCCTTCATCCTTCTAGACCAGGTCAGATCTCTGTTTTGAACCTTTACTTCCTAACACATTATTTTGTGTTTGTTTCTCTATATTCCTGATTAAATAATTAAGATCTGTCTCTCCCACTAGTCTGTGGTGTTTAAGGGCAGAGACGATGGCTTTTTGATCACTTTTATATCCCTAACACCTAGCAACATGTTGGGCACACTAGCAGATAACTAATTAAAAAGATCTGTGGTAAATTATGTAATTATATGATTGCAGTACAGCTCAATTGATTAGGACATTTCAAATATAGTTAATTTCAGTTGTGAGTAGATAAATATTTGAAAACTATCAATCCCCTCAGTTCACACAAAAATGTTGGCTGTGGCCTCCTTACTCAACCTGTTGTAGCATTGCCATCAGCTGAGAGCCAGTTAGAAATGCAGGGTCTCAGGCCGACTGTGTCAGATGTAGAGATGATAAGACTCCCCAGGTGTTTTCTGTGTCCTGGCTTATGTTGTAAGTGAGGGATTAAGAGCTCAGATGTTTTCTTTGCCCAGGCAGATTCCCCAAACGAGTGAAGCAAGCCGGTTATATCGGTAGAAACACAATAGCAGGTGACTTCTGACCCTGAGTCTTCTCTTAGCAGGATGGAGGGGACTGTGTTGATGTGAAGACCTTCAGCTTCATCAAATATAGCCAGGCTGCTCTACAGATCTAGATGTTGGCAGGGCCTGTGTTGTAAGACCTTTAAGCAGTTCAAGAGAAACCAGAAACACAGACCTGCATGGACAGTTGGTAGGCTTCAACATTTGACAACTAAATTCAATTTCTTTTCAGACAACAGCATTGTGAGGGTCAAACAGAAGACATGTATATGATAGTTCTAGTTCTAAGGTCCCTGGTTTGCAAAATCTATAAATGAGGAGTTTTCTTAGGAATGCAGTAACATGTCCTAATTCCTCACTAATTCAGAATTCTTTAATTTTGCAAGTCAGAAAATCCTCTTTTCTCTAGCCATCTCATTCATTCTTTCTTTCATTCATCTATTTACCTGGTAGTCATTTAGTCGTACTTGGTATTGAGCGGGTCCTGTGCCAGGTGCAGAGGACCTAAAAATGAATAACCCATAATCCACATGACTTCTAAAGGCTTATGCTCTCCTAATGGCAATGTCATACTTAGGAAATAACATTTTATGTCAGCAGTGCTACAACAGTTTGTCACATCTATTTTTGAGAGATGTTCTTAGGAAGCTTGCAATGTAGCTGGGGTGTTTCACAGTCTAGATGGGGCGACAGGAGTAGATGGTACGGCTTTTCCAAGACAAAAGGCCTGGAGGAGATTTACGAGAAGATGTCGTTCAGCAGAAAAACAATCTCAAAGGACTGAATTCTTCTTTTTTTTTTTTTTTAAGATTTTAGTTTTTCAAGAGAGAGAAAGAGAGAGGAGGGCCAGGGGGAGAGGGACAAGCAGGGACCCTGGGATCCCTTTGAGAGCCAAAGACAGAGGCTTAAACAACTAAGCCATCCAGGTGCCTTCCAAAGGGCTGAATTCTGAATAGCATTTGTAGCACCCTTGGCAATTTTAAAATGTTAACATTCCTGCAGTACTTCCTCAGCTTTGTAATTTCTAGCAAACAAGAAAACCTACTTCATCTTTGTGCAGGAGGGAGAGCTCTGACACCAAAGCGAGAGCTTTGAATTCTATTTCTCAGGTAGAATCAAGACTTAATGAAGTGATTTAACCACATTTGGCATATTTCCTTCTTCTTCTTTTTTTTTTTTTTGAGTTGTCCGGGTTCTCATTTCTCCTGTTGGTTTGAGGGCATTTATTTGTCTTTGTTAGAGAAGTTCATGTTACCTTGGGAGAAGCAGTGACATTTCTGAGAAAGCCACACTGGTAACAAACACTTCACAAGGCTTTCTTTATATCAGATTGGTGGCAGCTGTGATCAAGAGTGTAATAAAAATCAGCTGAACATTTTATTCAAATACCACTTGTTGATTATCCCATAGTAGTGAGTGAGTGAAGGTCCAATTAATCTGTTAATACATTATCTGGGACATGAGTTTCCATCCAGGATAAAATATGTTTTGTCTCATTCCACCTGAGCTTTCTATTTCACCGATCCTCCTGTGTTGAATAGTGCTCTGATGATAAAATTAGTAACTTTTCTTTTTTTTTTTTTGAGGCATAATGGTAATTTGCTTTCTAGAATATTTATAACCAGGTAAACAGACTTGGATAACTATGGCCTTCCGTATACTCTTACTCTCTGGATAGCACACCACTCACTTAGAATTTATTTCATTTTCTTTCATTTTTTTAAGCAAGCTCTATGCCGAACATGGGGTTCGAACTTATAACTCTGAGATCAAGAGTTGCTTGCTCTACTGACTGAGCCAGCCAGGCACCCCTGTAGAATTTATTTTAATGTTTTAGTTTCCCTGCCTCCCTTCTGATTGTGAAAAGTTTTTCACAGCATGTTTTATTGACCCTCTCCTCCCCCCACTTAGCCTCTCTAGCCCTCAAGCACTACAAAATGTCTCCATTCAGCAGACGTATCACCAGTCAGCATTATTTCTCTCCAGTGCTTCAGTGTGTCTTCCCGAATCAGTAACATCAACATGGCTACCTGATGCTGCTTCACTCATCCTGGAGAGTAGGGGGTCTAGAGTCACCCAGGAAAATCTTGAGTCTATTCCATACTCAAAGGCAATGCTTTAATCTAAACCTTGTTCTTTTTCTCTCCCTCAGATTACTTAAATCTTTCAAGTGCCTCCCTACTCCCCAGCCTTCCATATTTTGCACATCAGCCACGCAGACTTTTTCTGACATGAAAATCTGATCACACATGCCCCTTTTCTTCCTTAAAGTACTTCCGTGGTTTCTCACTGCCTGGAGAATGAGCCAGACTCCTCATCTCACACATAAACTCCATTGGATTATGTCTGCAGTGTGGCCCTTCATAGCCACACCAGGCACTCCTGACTGCTTCTGACCTTTGAATGGGGCATTTATGCCTTTCACATGTGGCTCTTCCTTCTGTGGAATGGCACTCAGCCCTCCCTTCCCTTGGCTCCTCATCCCGTCTCCTGAGTACTTTGCTGGCATACTACTCCTTCATCCTTGCTTTGAAAGCACAGCATTGGAACCTTCATCCAGATTCCAGTCATGGCTCTGCCACTTACTGGTTCTGGACCTGGAATAAGTGTCATTCTGCCTCTCCGTGCGTTGGTTTCCTCATCTGTGAAACAGGGCAATACTAGTGCTCACCTCCCCAGATTGTTGTGAAAACAAAACACATACATGTGATGAATTTGTCACGTGAGTACATAATTATGACGGCTAAATCTATTAATCTTCAAATATCACTTTTTTTTTTACATTTGCAGTCAGTTTGAGGATAATGCAAAGGCAAACCCACTATGATAAGCAATCAAAATAGAAGAAAGCATCCCAAAGCCAAACATAAATGATTTGGGGATTACCAATTAATTCAGATTGGTAATTTTCTGTTCTCTTTTGTTGATTAGGGTAATTAACACATAATTTTTGAAATTCAAGATTAAAATGAAATGAATTTAAATGAATCAGTACCTATATTGGAAAGAAGGATGGGAATGTAAAAATAAGTATTACATAATTGTTCAATTACCTTTCTAGTCTTAGCTGAACATTTTATTGGAAGAGTTCCAACATTTTTAAATTTTAGGATATTTGTCCTATTCTATTTTAGGAGACTGGGAGAGTGAAAATTCGACATTGTACAAACTCTGATGATTTATATAATTACCCTACTGCAAAGCCCAGGTATCCTAAAGAGTCTGTTTCCTCCAGGACCAATTACCTGGGTCTAGGGTTTGAAATGGTACGTAGGGTCCAGTCCTGAGCCATGCTGAGGATCTCAGGAGACTCTGATGAACTAGAGAAAGTAAGCACTTCTGCTGATTTCTGGAATGCTATTTAGATCTCTAGTTGGCCCTGGGGCCAGATCATGCTTCTATTTAAAGCAATGGCCTCAGACAGCCAGGAGTCCTGATGTTAGGATACCCAGAAGTATCTATCTCATAGTTGGGAACCGAGTGTAATGTTTGGGATTTAGTGAAATTAGAACTTTGGATAAAAACAGGCTCCATTCTTGAAAATCTACTGGCACAGAGGGAAGGAAACCTGGAGAAACGTGAAGCAGGATCTTCTTGGCCTTCCCAGCCACCAGGGATGGCATGGTCCTGGGCCTGAGGCCACCTTGCCAAATTTTATTGGAGGATTAGGAAGTAGGAGCTCTTCTACTGAGTTACTGATCATATCAGGACCCTCCTGAGAGTGAAAGCCAGGCAATTATTTTCCTACTCCTGATTTGCCCAGAACAATAACAGAAACAAGGAATGTTCTTGGCACACCGGATACTGTGGTTACCCTGAAGCTGGAATGAGGAGAGATGGCGAAAGAAAGGGGGCAAACAGATTTATTACAAACAATAGCTCTCCCCTGCTCTTCATGTGCGTGGGTCCCTCATTCTGCCTCTCTCTTTTTCATGCATTATCTATGTCTTTCTTCTGCCTTCTTAGGTTTAAGTGTATGTCTAATGCTCAGATGACCCATGCAATAATCAGATTCCTCTTATAGAAGCACAAAATTTCTTTTCTGTGAAAATGTCACTGTGTTGTAAACTACATTTTAACAACATATCCTAGAAGATTGCAATATTGGTGAAGTCCCTGTACGTTGACATTATTACTGTTTGCAATAATGCCCAATGCTTTATGTTCCAACTAAGCATTTACTATCTCTGGAACATCTGCATTTACTGTGGTCTAAGCACGATTTGTTTCTTTTGCTTTGGAGCTTTTTAATTTGAGGCCTATTATGAGGGCGGAGACATAAATATAGCTTCATTTCCTCTCTGTGAAATCTGTCAGTGTGCTTTAACAATTCATTCATTCAATAAGAAATTAATAAGTGTCTATACTATAGGCCAGACACTGTTGGAGTTTATGTGGGACACAAAGATACCTAAGATGTAGTCTTGTGCTCAAAGTATTCACCGCTGCCAATGTGTATGCGTGTGTGTGTGTGTGTGTGTGTGTGTGTGTGAACAAATCAGTTCAAATCAAATGTTTACACTTGGAAGAATCTACTATGATCAACAATAATATACATATGTCATTGTTTATATATTTAAATGAAATGTAAACATTTATTTTTCCTCACTTCTACCTCCCCCCCGCCCCACCCCCATCACATCCTGGGCATCGTTTCTGTGAAGCTGAGTCATCCAATGGTGGCTATTCCTGAACATGAAACTCTTGATTCCAAAGAGGTAAATGTAAGATACAATTAGAGATGTAGTTATCCCTTTCCATGTGATACTAGATTGTAGAAATAAATCTTATTTAAAAAATATTAATAAGATTGTGCTTTTTAATCCCCTTTTTAAATTTAAATTTTAAATTTTTTATAGATTTTATTTATTTATTTGACAGAGAGAGACACAGCAAGAGAAGGAACACAAGCAGGGGGAGTGAGAGAGGGAGAAGCAGGCTTCCCGCTGAGCAGGGAACCCGCTGTGGGGCTTGATCTTAGGACCCTGGGATCGGGACCAGAGCCGAAGGCAGATGCTTAATGCCTGAGCCACCTAGGCACCTTATATTCCCCCTTTTATTTTTAAAAATAAAAAAAATAAAAAATAAAAATTCTAAAAATAAAAATATTTTTATTTTAAAAATTTTATTTTAAAAATAAAAAAATATTCCCCCTTTTATTTTAAAAATATCCCCCCCTTTTATTTTATTTAAAAAAAAACTGGCCCACTTTGTGGTGTTCAGAAGCAACTGATAGTTGAGTAAGTAAATTCTCTTGACATGGAAGGTGGTTCTAAAGGTCCCCATACATGTAGCACCTTGATCACAAACCAGCTCTTTCTATCCTTGTGTCCGCCTTGGAGATTACCACTTTGGATTCATATGCAAAACCCTGTTGCTGTTTTTTGATGGTCAAAGGGTGTCCACCATACTTATGGTGGGTCTTATGAAGAGTATCACCAGTGTCTCCTGGTGTCTCAGTTTCAGCTCATTGGAGAATGTCTGCTGTCACTGAGCCATGCCCCTGTACCCTTGGTAAATTCTGCTTGCGTCAGGTAGCACGTAGGCAAAAACATGCCAGTTGAAAGGGAGTCTCTGATTTTCATACAAATGTGTAGTCACTTTCACATTTTGAGCTGACAAAAAATAAATAAAAAACAAAACAAAACAAAAAACCTCTGTATTTCTAGAAATACTATACCAAACAGGCAAAGAAAAAATTCTGTATAGGAATTTTGATTTTCTGTTATCAAGAGCAGGAATAACTGAACAATGTTTTCTTCTTCTACATCCTTTCAGACAAAGTGGTAAATGTGAGGGGGAAAAAAGTGATTTTTAAAGGACTTATCTTTCAGAAGGGAGTAAGAGAGCCCATGTTTTCATTTCAAATATCCTTGCAAATGAGACATGGTCAAAAAAAGAAACATAATACAAAAGAGAAGTAGGAATAATAAAGTTACAAATAAAATGTAACTTTTCCCCAAGCAAATTTTCTGTAATTTCGGGCGTCTTATCCACTTCTCATAAACTGATGTTCCTATTGCTGCAAATTTTAAAACCTTTGTTATATGGGACCATGTGGCTTTCTGCTGTAACATTAGGCATTAAACTAGAAAATTGTATTATGAATAGATGTGAGTTTGTATCCTTGAGCACATCTTTGATTATTTTTAAATTGCATTATTGGTTCCATGAGTATGGACATATGGGAAAATTTTAATAGATAAAGCCAAATTACATTCCTGAAAAATTACAGCAACTCACCCTAGAAGGAGGCTGTTTGTACAACTCCTTTCCTGTACTCTTGCCAGCACTGAGAATTATCATCATTGTCAGTTTACTGAGAATTTGCTATATGTTGGAATATATTATGCACTTTATATGCTTTATTTTACTCATCTTCACAAAATGAAGTTAAGTACTCTTATTCCCATTTTACAGATGAGGAAACTGAGACTGAGGGAAATCAGTATATTGCCTAAAGTGAAATAGCTGGGAAGTATCTGCTTCATCAGGAATTGAATCCAGATCTGACTGCCTAGAGCCTATACACTTAAGAACTCTATAATACTCTGTCCAGCTCTCTATCCAAATCTCTAGCTATGCTATCTAGGTATTTCTCCCCCCCCCCGCCTTTTTTTTCCTTTTTAAGATTATTTATTTGAGAGAGAGAGAGAGAGCAAGAGATCACAAGCAGGGGACTAGCAGAAGGAGAGGGGGAAGCAGGCTCCCCACTGAGCAAGGAGCCTGATGAGGTGCTCCATCCCAGGACCCTAGGATCATGACCTGAGCCAAAGGCACACACTTAACTGACTGAGCCACCCAGGTACCCTAAATCTTTCTTTCTTTTAAAATCATGCCTGGGTGGCTCAGTCAGTTAAGTGTCTGCCTTTGGCTCAGGTCATGATCCCAGGGTCCTAGATGGAGCCCCAAGGTGCGCAGCTCCCTGTTCAGAGGGCAGCCTGCTTCTGCCTCTCCCTCTCCCTCTGCCTGCTGCTCCCCCTACTTGTGCTCTCTCTCTCTCAAAAGATAAAATCTTAAATAAATAAATAAAATAATATTTTAAAATATTGATTATTTAAAAGGGGAATTATTTTTCATATTTCTTTGCATTTAAAGAATTCTGTATTTTTCTACTATTTTTGTCTATTTTGTTTATGCATTATGTTATACATTTATCTACTGGTATGGTAATATCTTTCTTACTGAGTTGTAAACTCCTTTTATATATTAAGGATATCAATTCTTTGTCAAATATTCTAGCCCTTTCAGTGTGACAGTGGCAGATTATGTAATAGTAAAAAGTTGGACAACTATGTCCAAAAATAGAATGAATAAATTTAACATATTTCAATGAGTGTTTTCCGAACTTTCCCAACAGCCATTGGCTTAACTTGCTCTGTGTTTCTTGTCACTGATTAATTAGGTTCTTGACTTCGTAACCTGCAGAGGCTTATCTTCTCTCCACTCTTAAGCCATTCCTTCTGCCATCTGAGCCTTTTCTTTCTTTCATCTTTTTTTCCATGTAATCTCTACACTCAACATGGGGCTCAAGTCATAACCCCGAGATCAAGAGTCCCATGCTCTACCCACTGAGCCAGCCAGATGCCCCCAAATCTTACAAATTTTACACATTTCAGATGAATGTAAAAAGAAATAATCAAATGTTCTTTCTTTCAAACATAATAATTTTGGCTCAAACTCACATAGGCTGTTTCTACACAATAAGAGTGTTTCTACCCAGTAATAGAAAATCAATTGGTTATTTAAATAACACAGACATCCAGTTCAGATAATAAGTGCTGAATTAAGAACTTTTGAATGTGTTGCAAAAAAGAATAGCTTGGGTGTCATATTTGCATTTTTTGCATCAATTATCATAATTTGAGAGACAAAACTTAAAATTAAGCTAGTGGGTAAGATTAACAAAAGATGATTTCAACCTCAGGTTTGGAATATATGAGAATAAAGAAACTAAAGTTTGAAGTTTAATATTTATGAGAGATAGTGCGTTACTGTTGGTATTAAAAGAAATGTAAATAATTAAGCAAAAGGCCATTTTATTTTTCCAGTGTGCTATATTTTACTTGTTAGTAATATTGGCACATCTTAGAGTTCATAACTTCTTACAACTCCTTATGGTATGTCGCAGACTGCAATATTGACCCGTATATTTTCCCCCAACCCTCTCATTTTTTATTTATTTACCTACATGGCACCAACCCAGAACATGATCTGTTTTCATAAACCAATTCTATTCTTATGACTCTATGACCTAAGGAGTAACCCATTCCGGTTAAATACCCAGAGAAAATAAAGAATTATAGAGGAAACTTGACTGGACCTCAGAAATCCCCCCTTGGCTTTTCTTTCATTTCCTAAAGCTAAGTTTGTCTTTCTTACTACCAGAGTCCCACCTCTTATTTTCAGTCATGTTATTTGTAAATAACTAGTTTTTTTTTTTTAATTTGCTTTGTAATTCCTTTAAAAACTAACAGACCTCAGATTTATCTGATTGGATTTGTCCTTTGTTTGTTCGTTTGTTTATTAACATATAATGTATTATTGCTTCAGGGGTACGGGTCTGTGCATCATCCGTCTTACACGACGCACAGCCCTTACCATAGCACATGCCCTCCCCAGTGTCCACCACACAACCACCTTATCCTTCCCACCCCCCTCCCCTCCAGCAACCCTCAGTTTGTTTCCTGAGATTAAGAGTCTCTTATGGTTAGTTTCCCTCCTGATCCCATCTTGTTTCATTTTTTCCCTTTGTTTTCATAAATCATATGATTTTAAAAATACACTTTAAAAGAACTAACTCAAAACAACATTTCCAGTTAAAATCTAGTTCAGGGGTTCTCAACTTTGGCTGAATATTAGATAGACTCCCCTGGGACTTTTTAAAAGCCCCAGTAGCAGGGTTTCACTCCAGGCAAACTAAGTCAAAGATCTCTGAAGGGAGCAAAGGCGGTGGTTGTTTGAAAATCTCCCCAGGCTGCACAAATGGGCGCCAAGAACTGAGATTTTCAAATTCTAGCTCCTTTCTTGATAATCTAGGAAAGCAAGTAAGTTTTTCGATCTCAGACACAAAAGTTTGAAAGTAAAAGCAGGAGAATCCTAAAGAAGTTTTTTCAGGGAATGCTTTGAATTAAGAGGAAAAATGGGTCACATATTTCTGCCTACCATGATAAGGATTAAGATGTGCTTTCACCTGGTAGGTATTTTGAGTATTAACCTAATTAACCTAACTAATTTTGAGAATCTGTTCTACATTAAGATTCACTGAAATTTTCTTAGTAAAACCTAACATTTCTTTGTGTTTTCTTTGATATTCCACAGGAGCTTGGAAAATCTTTAGACTGGGCTAAGTGCAGCATTTGCTGTAAGCCAAGTGTGGCAGGTTTCATTGGGGGGGGGGTATTACATTCCAAAGGATTTTTTTATTTAGCATTTTATATGGCACTTTAAAAAGTCCTTGGCCAGTGATGAACCCTCATACAAACAGATGAAATCCCTAAATAACTGATTTAACCTGATCAACTTTCAAAGAAGCTCACTTTCATACTTGTCAATTGTTCACTCACAGCAAGGCAATAATTTCCAAAGTAGGTATATCTATAACACCATCTCATTTATAGCAAACTCCCTGCCTGAGGTAAACGATTTCCACGTAGAGTTACTTAGAAGAGATTAAATTCTAGTAGCAATAATAGTTTCTTATTGTATTTATCATGTCTTGTGAATTCAGCAACTCTTTGATCCACAACTACTCTGTAGCTCTCTTCTCTTTCCGCAGGCTTAATTGTGAACGTTGTAGTTGGGGAAGAGATAGAATCAGACCTGCTGCTCTTCACATCGCCTGCTACACGCAGCCCTGGGTCTATTTTATTTTTCGCTTAAGGGTCAATTGATTTCCAAAAACATGATTAGATGCAGTTGACGTTGACCTTTTGGATCCACTTGCTCTTCACACAACTTGAGAGCTAATCATTCACCAGCTGCCCATAAACACATACTAGGGAAATTCTTCTCCTGTTTTCTCATTTCTTCTCTGTGCAGATTTTTGATAAACACTTAAGAGTTGGCAAGATAGCAATAGTGCTAGCAAGGTGCCTACAACTGATTTGCTGCTGTGCTGCACATAAGCATTTTGTGTCCATTTTATTTCAAATTCCAGAACCTCCATTGACATTTAAAGTTCTAATCTTAGGGGACAGCATGTCTCATTCCTTTATCTCCAGTCTCCAGATGAGAACATAGGGAAGAGAAAATGAGTGTCTTGTCCATGGAAGCCACTCTCATTTTTTGGTTTGATTCAAGGGTAAAAATGAAATTATCAGGAGAAATGGGCCCACTCTGTTCCCTTGAGGCAATTTCTCATAAATGTTATTTCTCAAAATCAGGCTTTGATAAATCTTGGATTGCTGAGGTCAAGGTTGTAGTCTCAGGCAAGAACTCAGGATCTGGATATTATTAACTGCTGATTAAAAGAAAATTCATATGCTTTGATAGACAAATGGCTAGAGAGCCAGAGTAAATTTATCTAATAAACACAAATAATATGAACACCTGAATGGTTAGCCACCCTGCTCAGGTATCCAGGTAGACAAGGCAATGAGAAAGAGAAGGGCATTCCTAGTACAGATTTGGTACCCCATCGAAATGACTTTCTTGGGTTATAAACCTCCTGCCTGTTTTGGGGAAATATAATTTTAAAAAATTCTGCTGGCCCAGAAATCATCTTCTTAAAGATAGTAGAGAAAGGAAACCCTTTTGTTATTAAATAAGCACTAAACCAGAATGTTATATGCATCACAATCACACAGAGATGGAAAAGATGGGAAGAAATCTCACCCTTCACATAGCCAAGGGGATACAACCCATTATATACATGTTTGTCAAGATAAACAATAATTCAATACATCCTCAAGTAATGACTTGGCAGTAGTATTATACATAGTTCACCCTAAATTGCCTGGCAATTGGGGCAACCATATTGGTTAATTGGCTTTACACCAAGCAAAAGTACAATTTTCATATCTTTATGATAAGAGTTAGTTTTACCACTTGGAGCCAGGTGTCAGCTAAACTTAGCCAAAGTTAGGCTCTTACCCTCTCTGAGAGACTAGGAAACAGGGATGCTGTCTCACCTGGACGTTTACATACAAGGGATTGATTCTCAAAGACCTTGAGAAAGACATTGCTGGGTCTTAAAGCTGACAAAATGCCCATTGACTTTTCAGAGGAATGTATATGTATTTCCAAGGGAGGAGAATATATTTACAGTGACAAGTTTTTTTAAAGTAGATGCTCTATGAAGGAGAGAGGGAAATTGCTTCCTATATTTTCTTTTTTGAAAGATTTATTTATTTATTTGCTTATTTATTTTAGTGGGTGAGGGAAGGAGCTGAGGGAGAGAATCTTCTACAGACTCCCTGCTGAGCAAGAAGCCAGTGCAGGGCTCAGTCTCACCACCCATGAGCGGAAACCTGAGTTGGATGCTTAACTGACTGAGCCACTCAGATGCACAGCTTCCCTTATTTTCAACAAAGAGAATGAAGCCTCTTCCTTTTAATTTCCCTTTGTTCTTTCAACTTGTGGACAAGGGGCAGATCTGCAATCTGAAGGTCTTACTCTGAAGTAGTCAATAAAAAGACGCAAGTGTCATTTATTTTTCTTTCCTAGGGACACAGCTGAATCAAATGTAAGAGAGGTGTGGGTTTGGTAAATTTGAGGTCCCTCCTTCAAAGTCATCTCAATAGATTATTGTTCGTTTTGGCATTGTCGTGGGTCATGGTAAAACTGAGAAAAAGTCAGGGAAATGGACTTAAATTTCTCTGTGTGCTAATTTTTCAAGATAAACAGAATAAGATCAGGGCTAATAATTATTTGGAGCTCAGGTTACCCAGATATTAAATGTTTTGACCCCAGATTCAATGTGATGCTCTCTAGTATCTGTTATATGTATATTTTCTATCTATCAGGCTACTTTTATAGCATCCTTAGTTACTGCACGTTTTATAACTCTGGCTTCTGGACAATAAATTCTGATCTGGCTTTTGTGTTTTCACACTGAAGTTACGTAAATGTCCAAAATACATTTAAAATCTTTTGGAAAACAATGAGTATATAGCAATAAGATTATATACATCTCCTGTAAATAACATTTTTGGGGGAAGTCTGGTTTCATAGTTACAAGGGCACATATGTAGATCATTTTGCTTTCATTTGGCAGAGAAAAGTATACATGAATGGTTTTGTATAAAAAGGGAAAAAAATTCACACAGCACATTCTTTTTTTTTTTTATTAAGCTTTATTTAAAGAACCTAGATGTCCACACAGCACATTCTTTTAAGAAATGCTTTCTGTAACATTGGTTTAATGTTTTACAACCCTACATTACTTATTATTCAAAGTTCACTAAAAAAAAATTGGATTTGAGTCCCTTCAAAATTATGATGTTTAAAAATGCCTTAGGTTCTTATTTATATTTTCTTATATCCAAAATAAGTGTGTTGTTCAACTGGCAGTGTGAGACAATCCCGAGCCTCAAGTACCAGGGGGCTTGTCTGAAACATAAGGATTTATTTATTTATCTTATTAATGAACTTCATCTTTCTGAAATGTCAGACCTTTGTTTTTCCCAAGTTATTGAATGCTGTATGTACTGAGATTGGCAAAGGTAACTAAAGACTTCACAAAATGTCGAAAATCCCAACTCTACCTGTCATAGCATAATGCATCCTTTCAAACCAACTGCAGAACTGTGATTCTAGACATTGCTTTGATCTGCCTGTGGGTTCAGGAAGAACTGAGAAATAGTGCTGGGTTTGCCAGCATGGCCACAGAGGATGAGTTACATAGTCCTTTTCGATCTGACTTAATTACTTACATAATTATAAATCTTAAATGAAAAGAATTCAGAGGACATTGAGTCCAGTATTTGACTGAATGTTACGATCTTGTCTGTACTTATATCCTTACATATCATCTGTTTAAGTACTTTCAATGACACAGTTGATCATTTATAAGCCAGACACAATATGGGTTTTCATATATGGCCAAGACAGTCTAATGACTACACTACCAACAAAAACAAATAGAAAACACTGGACAGACCAGGGTTTAATTTCAAATGCTGTGGCTTTGGGCACTATATTTAATTTTTTTGAACCTCAATTTCATTCTCTGTAAAATGAGATCAAGGGATAATGGTGAAGTTTTGCATTTATGCATGCAAAGTGCTGAGCGTATAAAATACATAACACTTCATAAGCATTAGCTAAAGGATGATGATTCCTTTAAATCTCTTGCAGTATTAGCTACCAAATGTTGGTAATTTCAGGAAAATCAGATAGACAGTAGTTTTTATTTGTTAGAAAAGGAGGAGATGCAATTTAGTCATTTCCTCCTTCTATTTTAAAGCTTCAGAGAACCCCAGATGATGAAAACTACAACTTAAGTATCTCATGACTACTGATTTTCTGTGGCCAGAAAAAAATCAGTGCAGTGGTGGAGCTACGTCCTTGTGTTAGTAGCTTTTTCCTTAACTCCTCCTTCTCATCTAACAAACATAGTCTCTCCTAAATGATACAGAATGTATCCACGTTTCACAATTCTGCTTCACTGCTTGGCCATGCAATACTCAGGTTTCTGGTCTGCTTTACTTAGCCCTTGTACATAGCTGGTGCTTCTTTTGGAATCAGGTCTCCCAGACCACAGCTTCATCATCCTGTGATCCAGCCCAGGGCAAAGCAGGGAGAGTTGCTTACAGAAGAGCAATGGGCCTCTTTTCTTCTCCACCTGCCATTTTGGAATGCTCCATTGGCATTCAGAAGTATAAAGTTATGGACATCTCTTTCCATTAGTGCCATTTTATCATTGTTCAATCAGAGTGCTGTTTTAGAACTAAATTTCTCTTCTGCCCTCATCTCTGATACTTTCTTTTAAACTTCCTTTCTTGACTTGTATGATCTACTGAGACCCATCCCTTTCAGTCTAGTTCTGTGCTGGGGAGTCCAACCTTGTCAAATAGGAACACATGGAGATGGACGGATAAAGAAACTATGAAAATCACTCCCATGTCACACAGTAGCATTATAAAGGCAGTTGAATCAGTATATGGAACAACAACAAAAACAACAATAGGAGCCCCCTTTGCTGTCTGCCTTTTGTAATGGTCCATTTTGCAAAAGCTGGGATTTGTTCCAGTCTCACTTCTTGTTCCCTCCTTGTTTGAGAGATTACATTCTAGGGAATGGTGGAGTCATCAGCGCTAAAGGAAAGGGGTGGGACAGCAGCCAAGTGATGAGTGGGTGAGGGCTTGTGGGTGGGATGTGGAAATGCTGTACCTTAAGGTTGCACCAGCCCCCCAAAGACATCATAACCCCTTGCATGAGACCAGAGCTGCTCTGCTGAACTCTGAAGAGATAGAGTTGATGTGAAGGTACAGCTGTAGGTCTTTATTATGCCGTTAATTGTGTAACAAGAAAATAGTGGGAAAAATAAAAATTTCCCACTATAAATAATTTTTTATATAAGACTCTATGTCCAAATGCTGATGTATACATTTTCAGATGTAGTTTTGGTGTTTTATTTATCTCATCAACCTGACTACTATTTCCTCTTGTTTTATAGCAATGAAGTTGGAGCAGAAGCTGGAAACAGGCCGTGCTGAAGTTTTCTGGAATGCTGGTGCTAATCACTTGCTAGATTTGTTGTTTAATTTTTTTTTTTCATATGAGTGTTCCCTTTATGAACTGCAGTAGAAGTAAAAAAAAAAAAAAAGTGTCCTGCAGGCATATAACATCACAGTACCCTACTAACACCCAGCACAGAAAAGATTTATCTCTAGCTTCTTGCACCACTGTTAGAGCTTTTAATGCCTTCTATTAAGCTGACAACAATATTAACATGCCCCTGTATTTAGCAGCCAAATAAAGAAGAATCATGGATAAATAGAAGGATGGTTGTGACTATTTTTCAACACCACTTTTATTATTATTTTTTTTAACTTTATTTAAGCTTTATTTAAACATATAATGTAACCCCACCACCCTCTCCCAACCCCTTTTCCCCCCACCCCCCTCAGTTTGTTTTATGACATTAAGAGTCTCTTTTGGTTTTTCTCCCTCCCGATCCCATCTTCTTTCATTTTTACTTTTCCTACCACCTTAACTCCCACTCCCGTTGCATCTCCACTTCCTCATATCAGGGAGATCATGTGGTAGTTCTCTTTCTCCAGTTGACTTATTGGAACTAGAACACCACTTTTATTTAATGCATACATTACTTACTGAATCAGGCTTTATTTCCCTTTAGATTGATTGGTTGATTTTTTTGTGTGTTTAAAAAATGAGCAACTTTTAAGAAATGAGCCCCTGCCTGCTTTCAGGGTATGCTAATATTCAGAGGTTCATTGTGGTGATCTTGAACAAGAGAAAGTTGGCATTTCACATAACTCACACAGTTTTCCTCTTCTGTTCGGGTTCTGGGACAGACAGCATACTAGGGGCAGCCCAGTGATGTTGAGCTTCGTGTTGTTGGGATGTTCTTCACATTGTGGTTTCTCTGTTTGTTGTCACATGATTCCTGTGAAGGCTACTTTCGAGTCAGTTCATTCTTGTAATATTGGGAGCAGTAAAGACCACAGAACAAAACCATACTTTGATGACAATACTGGGAGCCCACTCTCTACCATACCTAATGCTCACCATATTGGCCATTGGTCCTAGTCTTGTCTACCTGGTTTCCTTCTTATAACCTTATGTCCATCTGGGAAGCCTAGAGCAATACACACTAATCAGGAAACCATGGCAATTCCATGCAGGGAGCTCCTGGTGGCAGGTCAGCCTTGGTAATGGCTCCTTTACTTACTTCTTGCACACTGTCCTTGTTCCCTTGGAGCCGGCTCTGTTTGAGCCACAGTTCTCTTAGACCACAGCTGCATTACCCCACAATCCTGCCCAAGGCAAAGTAGGGAAAGTTGTCTACCAAAGAACAACTGGTCTTTCTCATTCTCTACCTGCCATTTTTGGAATGATCTACTGTCAGTCATAGATTGGTACCTGGAAATACAAAGCTTTCCTATGGTCTCCATTAGCATATGAAGAGCAGCAGAGCTTTGGCAAAGCTCTCTGTTCATCTTTCTCTCCCAAACAAACACTACTTCTCTATCAACCTGCTACATTGTGTGAGGCATCACTTTAGAGTATTAATAATTAGTAATTAGTGAATATTTCATATTCACTGTGTTCTTATCATGTGCCAGGCCTCACACCAAGTGCTTCATTTGAATTTAACCTAACCTTCACAATGAGACTGCAAGGTAGCTAATATTATTACTTATATTTTATGTTTGTGAGAACAGATTCTAAAAGATTAAATTGAGCTCATAAGTGGTAGAGCAGAATTCAAATCCAGATACTCTGACTCAAAGACGACCCATTTATTAAACCATTCATTCATTCATTTTTTTTTGACCTTGGGTGTGAAAAGTTGAGTTTATCACCCTTTTCAGTTCATGGCAGACTGCTATTATAAGTTTGGGCAAGTCCTTCCCCGATGTATTTGTTGGTTAGATGACTGATTAATTTTTTTAAATAATATCTGTTTTTCCTTCCCATGCTATAGGCATACATTCTTATGTGTTTAATGTATAGTCCCTACTTACATGTTTTGAAGATGTGCATGGCTTTTGTCTGAATATATAGGAATCCTAAATGATATTGTTTCTATTTTGTTTCTTCTTTTTTCACCCAGCACTATGGCTTTTACGTTTTTGTTTTTTAAAAATATTTATTTATTTATTTGAGAGAGAGTGAGCAGGGAGGGGGCAGAGGAACTCTTAGAGGGAGAGGGAGAGGGAGAGGGAGAGAAACTCTAGCAAACACCCTGCTGAGCACAGAGCTGGATGTGGGGCTTGATCCCATGACCCTGAGATCATGACCAGAGCCAAAATCAAGAGTCAGAAGCTTAACCTACTGAGCCACCCAGTCACCCTGGTTTTAAGTTCTATTCACAATGCTCTGTAAATGTCAAATGCATTCTTTCTGCACAGCTGTGTGGTATGTTTTCATCACATGTCACTTAGCCACCTGTCCATTGGTGGTCTTCCAAGTTGTTTTCCTCTATCAGGTATGGTTGTGATGCACCACCTTACATGTACTCCCTTGTGGATATATTTTTTTAAGATTTTATTTATTTATTTGAGAGAGAGATAATGAGAGGAGGAAGGTCAGTGGGAGAAGCAGACTCCCTACCAAGCAGGGAGCCCGATGTGGGAATTGATCCCGGGACTCCAGGATTGTGACCTGAGCTGAAGGCAGTGGCTTAACCAACTGAGCCACCCAGGTGCCCTCCCTTGTGGATCTTTTTAATTTCTCTGAAGTATATACCTAGGATTTGAATTGTTTAATCATAAATACTCATGTACTTGATTTGACTAAATCCTCTCAGAATGCTGCTCTTTTGAGTGGACATACCCATTTTTTTTCCTCCCCCAACAGCAATGCATTAGGGCTCTTCTATCCCTGGGTTCTTCTCTACCTTTGAAGGTCTGAACTTTGAAACAGGCTATACCATCATTAAAGGCAACTTCTAAGTTGGGAGTTTTCTTCGAAATGCTGTCCTATGTGTCTTAAGTTTTCCAATTCTCAGAGCCTTTTGTACTCCAACTCATGACAGTTGTCAGATATTGGCTTCATTTCATTGATGGAAAACTTGAGCCACAAGAGTAATTTGACTGAGGTCACCAAAGTAGTGAATGACAGACCAAGAACAAAGTCTTTTGATTTTCCCACTGTGTTATTTCTAGCCAAACAAGCTATATCTGAACATCACAGTCTAACCTATTTATTCAGTTTCTCAGAAAAAATCTGAAGATTCTTGAGTCTTAAGACCATGAGTACAGGGAGGGCAAATGTTGGTTGTGGAGACAACACGGAGAATTGGGTGCTTTTTAGTTTGGTTGGTACTAGCTTTCAGTGCCCTGAGTCACTTGGGAGTACAGTGGCTGTCTGTGAGGAGGAAGAGGATGAGACAGTGATATGGAATGGACAGATATTGAGGTTGTCTACTTGGGTTCCCTGGGAAGCAGATTCTGAGAAAGATTTAGTGTAAATAGTTTCTCGGGAAGATAACCACAGAGGGAATTAAGAAGCTAGCTAAGGAAGAGAAGGAACCAGAATCTATTACAAAGCCAATTACTGCAATGGGTAACTGGAGCTCATTCACATGGGGAGTTCAAGGGTACAAGGTTGAACATGTCTCACAATTAATTCAACTCAGAGGAAAGGAAAATGGTAATCATTCTAAAGCTTGAATATCAACCTTTATAGAGCTATGATCTCTTTCTCCGTAAAGTTTTTTTTTTTTCTTTTCATTGTGCAAACCTAATAGGACATTATTTTCTTATGATATTTCAATTTGGAAAATAGTGAATATTGTTCTGTATGATCTTTGAAATAAAGTCAAGAAGTAAGATGTTAGTTGAAAGCTTAAGTAATTGGACAAATCAAAAATTTTGCAATTAGGCTTGGGAACAAAGATCCTTCTGGGCTGCCATGGATTTCCACATTTGGAAGAACCTTTATCTTCCAGAAATTAAATAAATTGTGTGAGAAGATAACTTCATTTGCAAGAGGAAGAGATTGTTTTGCTTAGATCAAGTCTAGAGTCCATGGAATAATTGAATAGTAATTAGGAAATATTACTGAATTTATTTAAAATATATATTACATGTTGGGGACTTTATGTTTCTGTAGTATGTTGTAAAATTCAACATTATTTTCTACTCATGTTTTAGAATGTTCTTCTTAAGTAATTAATTAATTTAAAGATATTATTTATTTATTCAACAGAGAGATAGAGAGAGAGCACAATAGGCAGAGCAGCAGGCAGAGAGAAAGGGAGAAGCAGAGCCCTGCTGAGCAAGGAGCCTGACGTGGGAATCAATCCCAGGACACTGGGATCATGATCTGAGCTGAAGGCAGTCTCTTAACCAGATAAGCCACCCAGGGGCCCCAGTAATTTATTTGACCAGAAATTGATTTTTCTTCTTTAATTTATACTTTAATGAATACACCTTAATTTCTTATAAACATTTTCCTAATGGATTTATTTGGAATTGTTCAGCCTCACTTAAGCACTTGAGTCCAGATTTTCCTGAGTGGGATAAAATTTAAATATGGATGTTTTCCTCCAAGTTTTCAGTCCCACCACTAAGCACAGATTTTACTTGTAGAAAAAGAGCTAAATCTCTAAACAGAAATGTATTGAACTGCTATGGTAATTTTTGTGGAAGGACCAACCATAACCAGCGATAAACAGGAGTCTGGGTGTATGACATCTTTAGTGTTTCTAAAAATACAAGTTGAAAATTATAGGTCCTTTTATCTTTTCCTTAAGGAGGGGAAAGAAAAACTATTAATAGTTTATCATGTTGATAAAACAATGAAAATCCATGTGAAATAAGTTATTTGGAAGCAACATTTAGCTCAGAGCAGCCAATATTAATAGTATTAGAGTGCATTTTCAATTGATAATATTTAATTATTTTTATGTCTTAAGTTTGTCTAGAGAGGATTTCATCTTTGAGAAACACACACACGCACACACACAGTTATCCCAGCATTATGTTTATTGTTGAGGTGCCATGCTCATGTAGGCAAGAAAATGGAGCAGTCTTAGGTAACAACTTTCCAGACAAACTAGCTGTGACTTCTTAGGTACTCATTGGTCTACCTTTATGAGGCTCAGTTTTTTCATCTGCAAAATATGTGCCAGACTAGATTTTTCTTCACTTGATTTCCTTCCAACTAAAATAATTATGTGAATTTATTACTCGGTTTTAGGAAGTTCTCCTCTGTATTCTGAAACTGAGGAACAAAATAATTCTGGAAATATGGCATATTTTAGCTCTCTGGGTCTCTTACAATCTTGGCAGGATCTTCCACAGTGACCAAGACCACTTGTATCAGAATGAATGAGGGTGCTTTTTTTAAAAGATCATTTTCTGTTCATTTCTCATGCCTATTGAATTAGAATATATGAAGTGGGGCTCAGAAATCTGATTTTTAAATAAGATCTATGGGTTATTACTATGCAGGTGAACTTTTGATAACTATAGATTCTTAGATCATCATAATACGTCAGCAGGAAGAATAAGGATATACTCCATGGCTAAGATAAGCATGTGATGACATTGTTTTACTCATGGTGGGAGGGAAAAAGAGAGAACCTATATTAAGTGTTTTTACATCAATCGAGTAAGAGTGAATAATATAATTAAACTGAATACAGTTAGGTTAAGTATATGATAGAACTAGTAAATGATCTACAACTGGCAATATACTACTGAATTTTGCAGAAGAGTAAAGGACTTACCATTGTTTCGGTTGTAAATAGTAATAATTTAGAATAGATCTTAAGTCAAATATGCAAAAGGGAAAATTGGGATGATTAAAGGAACAGTTTATATTCTTTATTTTTCTTCCATGTGCCAATTGAGACCAAGGAATGAAAGAACTAGCAACTGATATGAGCCCCTAAAAGGCCCAAGATCAGAGATAGACTCTTTTATATATTTTACCTCATTTTGATTTAATTATTCCCAAAGTCATACAAGGTGAACATTATGACCACAGTAATGCCGAGAAGTAAGCTGAGGCTGAGAGAGATTAAATCTCTAGGCCAGATAGGATGTGGCAGGATTGGACTTGAATTTTGTCTCTTCTTTGTTCCAAATTTCTTTACATTATAAAAGTGCTCTTCCATTTTTCTCCTGCTGCATGCCAGAGAACACTCCCATGGAAAACCCATTCCCTTCTTTAAGGGTACAACACTAGGACCTACTAAATAGAGATCATAACAGGTGGGAACCTCTCCACCAGCTTGGGCAGCAAATAGTTTATTTTTGAGATTGATAATTTATGTCTGCCCTTGCCTTAATGCGTGGGCAATCTGATTGTCCATATCTTGACATTGTGCTCTGGTGTCCTTTGCTCAAAGACTTTTTCATGCATGATGACCCCTTTTGGGAACCTAGCTTCCACTTCCTCAAGCCAATCTTCACAGGCAACATATTGTTCAAGCAATTCTTCTCCAGTTAACAAAATCTGCCTTGAGGTGACTTGTTTTTTAAACTATGGAGAACTAATGTAATTTTTTATTTTAAGGAAATTCTGCCTCACTTAGCACTCCATCATGATAGAAGGAGATTTCAAGATTGTGTGTATTTCAGTGGTGTGCCAGCTGTCTTTCACGCCTTTTTCTTAGAATGCTTTACCACTCTGATTTTGAAAACTGCTGTTATGTATGCCACCCTGTTCCCTGAAGAGTCAAGGAAGCCTAGCGTGATTCATTCACCATTTCAGAATACAGTTGCTAAATCAATCTCAATATTATATATAGAATGCCACCTCTAGTTAAGACTGGCTTGGACACATGCACTTGTAAAAAGAAATCCAATGCCCTCTCCAAGATTCCTGTGAATTTGCAAGGATTTCTTTCCTAATCTTCTCTACAACAAGCTCCCAGGTCCTGTGGAATAGTCATGCTCTGCTCTTTATCTTGCTGCTGTACTCTCACAGTGTCTTCATTGTAGGTCACCATCAGTTTACGATGATGTCCTCCTAAAAGTCCCCTCCAACAAGGTATGCAAGGACATTTATTGGAGATTTATGGGCAATGTTGAAGGGTGGGGGAGACAAGGACATTTAGCATGGTATCAGATGGTAGGCTGTTTAATTTGGATTTTTGACTTCCCTGTTCTTAAAACGGAATGAGCCATTTAATGCCAAATCAGTGTCTTCAGTTTCTACCTTGGAGCTTGGGGTTCTTCTCCCATTTTTTGACTCCTTAGCTCCATTCCATGTTTAGATTGTTTCTTCATTTTTATGCATCTCTGTTAATATCTCTTTTTCAGATCTTCTCCCTACCCAGCCAAGTAGTTTATTGATTTTCCTAAATAAAAATATTTTCTTTCCTCAGAGCCCTTCCCCAGAGTTAAATAATGATGATGATGATGATGATATATCATGAATGCACAGGAAGTAGCCTCCAAAAATTTCAGCTAAAAATCTACCATAACTTTTTTCTCTTTTTCTTGCTTTAAAGAAAGCAAAAATATTACAAAATGTAAGTAAATAGGAATCATTACAGTAAAAATAATAATAAAACCAAAAACTATTGTGCTTTGTCTGCTCTGGAGTTGTTTGTTCGGGCATCTTCTGCCCAAGGAAGCTGTAACTGGATACAGGGCTTCCATGCCAAGTCCGTTTTCAGCCCCTTTTACCTTCAAACTTATCACCTTCTTCTTCTATTACTACTACTACTACTACTACTACTACTACTACTACTACTACTACTTCTTTTTAAAGATTTTATTTATTTACTTGACAGAGAGACAGTGAGAGGGAACACAGGCAGGGGGAGTGGGAGAGGGAGAAACAGGCCTCCCTCTGGGCAGGGAGCCTGATTTGGGGCTTGATCCCAGGACCCTGGGATCATGACCTGACTTGAAGCAGACACTTAATGACTGAGCCACCCAGGGGCTGCAAAACTTCCATGTTCTTCATCCTCTTAGTCACTGACATGTCCAGGGTCTCACTGTCCAGCCCCCTTCAGATTAGCAGTTTGGGTGTGCATCACATCCTGGGCTCTAATCTGACACTTCTCTCAGGTGTTCATCCCTTAACACTGTGGACCTATAATTTAGAAAATTTGCCATATTCTGTCTTTGGTGCAGCTATGGAGATTTCAGGCCCCAGCACCAACCCATACAGAAAATGGGTGGGAGGTTATTAGACTTGAACCATTTGGGAATTTTAACTGTGTACAACAATATGTAACTCTGCTTACATATTGAATAATAAGCTATGTTGAAGGTGACCTGTGCTTTCCACTTTATCTTAGAAGTAGGTAGTAATATTGGGAGAAACAGTGAAAAGTGCCGTTGATTGAAAATACACTTGACTTTCTGGAAAAATGCCCAGAAAACTTTTCAGTTTCTATTGACTGGCTACATGAGAGTTGTACTTACTTCAGTGGATTTAAATGGAATAGAATACGTGAGGCTAAGGTTTGCATATCAACCCTGAAACCTAAAGTCATTTTGTTTCATAAGACACCTTTTTAGGCTTATTAAAAATATTACATGTCAGACCATTTCCTTGGTAAATGCTTTATCACTACAATTAATAAAAATTATAAATGGAAACCTGCAGCGACTGAATGGTCCTTTCAGTTTGCATCCCACTTCCATTTATGCTTACAGCCAGAACTTTACTAAGAAAATGTGCTTTGTTCACTTGATAAGCTTCTGTTTTGTTGAACTGCCCCTGAGGAATGAGTTTCAGATATTTCCTATGAGGAGAACTTTTCTCCTCTTCAGGGCCATCCAGACACAAACCCGGTGAAGGTTTTCCTGGCAAACACTTCCTAGCTACCTCTCAGGGCATGAGAGCTGTCAAAATGGGCTGTCAAATGAGTCCTTCATTTTTAATCCAATCACATTCCCCCACTCTCTAAGTGCTTCCAAACTTACTTACCAGTACACACACACACACACACACACACACACACACATACATACATACACACACAAATAGACATACTCGTATACTTTAACATTAACAGCTGAATTATAGGCATTTTAAAAATTTTGATGGCTATAGAATAATATAAGTGTCTTTCAAATATTTCAGAGCAGACCAATGAACACATGTGACAGTATACGTAAGCCTTTGTATAGATCCAAAGTATAAAGCTTTCAGACAACTCTTTCCTACAAGAATGGTAAACCTCTGACATAGTCTCCCCATCTCCCATCCTATACTCATGGAAGAATCTTTTTCCAGATCATGGTCTTGTGCTTTGGACTTTAGGTTTGGTTTTAGAATTTTCCATTTAGAGTTCCAGAGATCCATAATTAAATGGTAGCTTCCATTCAGAATGAAATCCATGATGGCCTCTGCCCTGAACTGTTGCAAGTTAGCTGTTAGACAATTTTTTCCTCTGTAGTCTTCTTTTTCTTCAAGAACCATTCTCTCTGGCTGTCTGAACCAACTCACGTTCCCCAAACTCCCCTTATCCCTGAGCAAGTAAGGTCTATGCCCTAGATTCTGCACTGTCAGAAACTGAACTTTGGAGTGCTTTCCTCAAAACTATCCAAACTCCTCTTTTGTTGCTCAAATGAGTAGGAGTTGAGAGTACCACTCAGAAAAGGCCTCTTAAGTTTGTAGAAGGAACTTTATCCCTTTTATCCCTATCCTGTCTTTCTCCTGTTTAGGATATCTTGACACTCAATCTTTGGGTCAACCGGGTACTCCGGGTTGTCCCAAGGTTCTATGGTCAAGCCCCAGTTCTAGGAAAGTGATCTGGTAAGAAGATCACTTTGGCTGCCTTAATGTGTTATTTCTTTCACAGAATCATGCAAGATTGGGCCTCTATATGGAGCTGACATGTTGTTTTTTGCTGACTCCAATTGCTCTTTTAGACAGAGGGGTTCCCAAACACAGTCTTCCTGCAGTGTTAACTCCATTTGTGTTCTACCACATCTTTCCTTCCTACTAATTACCCCCCAACACACTATTTATTTATTTATTTATTTATTCATTCATTCATTTATTACTTTACTGCAGAAAAGAAATACTCTCCTCCCTGTATTTTGCTTCCAAATTTGAAAACTTACTTGTTCTGGTTCCTAATGTTATTGGAACCTACTGCCATGGGTTTCTTTCTTTTTTTTTTTTTTAAGATTTTATTAATTTTGTGACGGAGAGAGAGATCACAAGTAGGCAGAGAGGCAGGCAGAGAGAGAGAGGGAAGCAGGCTCCCTGGGTTTCTTAAGAAGGGGCATAGGAGTGCCTGGGTGGCTCAGTGGGTTAAGCCTCTGCCTTCGGCTCAGGTCATGATCCCAGGTGGGATGGAGCCCCGCATCAGGTTCTCTGCTCAGCGGGGAGCCTGCTTTCCCTCTCTCTCTCTGCCTGCCTCTCTGCCTGCTTGTGCTCTCTCTCTCTCGGTGTCAAATAAAAAAAAAATCTTTAAGAAGGGGCATAGAACAATTCAGGTCAATGGAAGTAAGAGGAAGTCCACTTGGGGTCTTTTAGTAAGGATTTCTTAGTTCTTGAAAATGGAAACAACTTACAACTTCCATCGTTAGTTGAAAATATCCTAAGTCAAAATTGTATTTAACACATCTAATCTAGCAAACATCAAACTTAGCTTAACTTATCTTAACTGTGCTTAGAACACTTACATTAGCCTACTATTGGGAAAAAATCATCTAACACAAAGTGTATTTTATAATAAAGCATTGAATATCTCATAATTTATCAACTACTATTTTACTAAAAGTGAAAAACAGAACAGTTGATGGTTATAGGCATACCTCATTTTATTGTGCTTTACTTTTTTGTGCTTCATGGATATTGTGTTTTTTACACATTATAGGCTTGTGGCCTCCCTTCAATGAGCAAGTTTATTGTACAATTTTTCCAACACTATTTGTGTACTTTGTGTATCTGGGTAACATTTTGGTAATTCTCACAATATTTCAAAATTTTCATTATTATATTTAGCATGGTTATTTATGATCAGTGATCTTTGATATTACTTTGTAATTGTTTTGGGGCACCATGAACCATGCCCAAATAAGATGGTGAACTTGATCGATAAATGGCATGTATGTTCTGACTGCTCCACTGGGCTCTAAGTGTTCAAGTGAAAGGAAGAGCTGCACATCCCTCACTTTAAATCAAAGCCAGGAAGAATTAAGTCTAGTAAGGAAGGCATGTCAAAAACCAAGGTAGGTTGAAAGTTAGGTCTCTTGCACCAAACAGTTAACCAGGTTGTGAATGAAGGCAAGGAAAATTAAAAGTGCTATTTCAGTGAATATACTTAGGATAAGAAAGCAAAACAGCCTTATTTCCAATATAGAGAAAGATTTTGTGGCTTGGATAGAAAATCAGTCACAACTTTCTCTGAAGCCAAAGCCTAATCCAGAGAAAGGCCCTAACCCTCTTTAGTTCTCTGAAGGCCAATAGAGGTGAGGAAGCTGCAGAAGGACAGTTTGAAGCCAGCAGAGGGAGATTCATGAGGTTTAAGGAAGGAAGCCAATTTCACAACATCCAAGTACAAGGTGAAGCAGTAAGTGCTGATGTAGATGCTGCTGTGAATTGTTCAGAATATCTAGCTAATTAATGAAGGTGCTACACTAAACAGAAGATTTTCAATGTAGATGAAACAGCCTTATATTGGAAGAAGGTGTCACTAGGACTTTCATAGCTAGAGAGGAAAAGTCAATGCCTGGCTTTAAGCTTCCTAGGACAGGCTGACTCCTTTGTTAGAGGCTAATGTAGCTGGTGACTTTAGGTTGAGGCCAGTGGTCATGCACCATTTGCAAAAATACTAGGGTCCTTAGGAATTATGCTAGATCTACTTTGCCTATGCTGTATAAATGGAACAACAAAGCCTGGATGACAGCACATCTGTTTATGACATGGCTTACTGCACATTGTAAGTATACTATTGAAATCTAATACACAGGAAAAAAGATTCCTTTCAAAATATCACTGCTCAATGATAATGCACCTGGTCATCCAAGAGCACCACTAAAGATGTACAATGAGACTAATATTATTTTCATGTCTGATAACCCAACATTCTGCAGCCCATGGGTCAAGGAATAATTTCAACTTTCAAGTCTCATTATTTCAGAAATACATCTTGTAAGAATGTAGCTGTCCTAGATAGTGGTTTCTCTTAGGTTCTGGACAAACTAAATTGAAAACCTTCTGTAAAGTATTCACCATTCTTGGTGTCATTAAGAACATTTGTGATTCATGGGCAGCTGTCAAAACATCAACACTAATGAGCACTTGGGAGAAGTAGATTCCAACCCTCATGGAGGACATCGAGGGGTTCAAGACTTCCACGGAGGATGTAATTGCTGACAGAGTGGAAATAGCAAGAGAACTGGAATTAGAAGTAGACTGAAGATGTGCCTGAGCTGCTGCAAGCTAATGATAGAACTTGAATTGCTAAGGAGTTGTTCTCTATGAATGAGCCACAGAGTGGTTGCTTGAGATGGAATGTACTCCTGATGAAGATGCTGTGAGGACTGTTGACATGACAACTAAGAACTTAGAATATTAAATAAACTTAGATGATAAAGAAGCAGCAGCATTTGCAGGATGGCACTACGATTTTAAAAGGATTCTACTGTGGGTAACATGCTATCAAATACCATCATAGGATACAGAGAAATTGTTTTTGAAAACTAGAGTGAATCGATGAAGCAAACTTTACTGTTGTCTTATTTTAAGAAATTGCCACAGCCACCCCCACCTTCAGCAACCACCACCTTGATCAGTCAGCAGCCATCAACATGGAGGCAAAACCCTCAACCACCAAAAAGATTATGATTCACTGAAAACTCAGATGATAGCATTTTTTAAGCAATAAAGTATATTTAACTTAATTTAATTTAATTCATTTTTTCAGTGTTCCAAGATTCATTGTTTACGCACTACACCTAGTGCTCCATGCAATATGTGCCCTCCTTAATACCCACTACCAGGGTCATCCAACCCCCCACCCTCTCCCCTCTAAAACCCAGTTTGTTTCTCAAAATCCACAGTCTTTCATAGTTTGTCTCCCACTCCAGTTTCCCCTAATTCACTTTTCCTTTCCTTCTTCTAATGTCCTCCATGTTATTCCTTATGTTCCACAAGTAAGTGAAACCATATGCTAATTGACTTTCTCTGCTTGTCTTATTTCACTCAGCATAATCTCCTCCAGTCTCATCCATGCTGATACAAAAAATGGGTATTCCTCCTTTCTGATGGCTGTATAATATTTAAAAGTAGAGCAGAGATCAATGAGTTAGAAACTAGAGATACAGTAGAACACACCAATGAATCTAGAAGCTGGTTCTTTGAAATAATTAATAAGATAAAAAAAACCATTGGCCAAACTAATCCAAAAGAAAAGAGAGAGGACCCAAATTAATAAAATTATGAATGAAAGGGGAGAGGTTATTACAAAACCAAGGAAATAGAAACAACCATCAGAAATTATTATCAACCGTTATATGCCAATAAGTTAAGCAACCTAGATGAAATGGATGCATTCCTGGAAACCTATAAACTTCCAAGACTGAAACAGGAAGAAATTGACAACCTGAATAGACCAATAACTAGTAATAAGTTTGAAGCAGTGATCAAAAACCTCCCAAAAAACAAGAGCCCAGGACCTGATGGATTCCCTGGGGGAATTCTACCAACTATTCAAAGAAGCAATAATACCTATTCTCCTGAAGCTGTTTCAAAAAATAGAAACAGAAGAAAAACTTCCAGACTCTATATAGCCAGAATTACCTTGATCCCCAAACCAGGCAAAGACACCATCAAAAAGGAGAATTTCAGACCAATATCCCTAATGAATATGGATGCCAAGATTCTCAACAAGATCCTAGCTAATAGGATCCAACAGTACATTAAAAAGATTATCCACCATGACCAGGTGGAATTTATCCCTGGGATGCAAGCATGGTCCAACATTCACAAATCAATCAATGTGATTGAACAAATCAATAATAGAAGAGAGAAGAACCACATGGTCCTCGTAATTGATGCAGAAAAAGCATTTGACAAAATACAGCATCAGTTCCTGATTAAACCCTTCAAAATATAGGGATAAAGAGAACATTCCTCAACTTCATAAAATCCATCTATGAAAAACCCACAGTGAATATCATTCTCATTGGAAAAGCTGACAGTCTTCCTACTGAGATCAGGAACACAACAAGGATGCCCACTCTCACCACTGTTGTTCAACGTAGTACTAGAAGTCCCAGAAACAGCAATCAGACAACAAAAAGAAATAAAAGTTATTCAAATTGGCAAAGAAGAAGTCAAACTCTCTTCACAGATGACATGACACTTTATATGGAAAACCCAATAGAATCCACCCCCAAATTACTAGAACTCATACAGCAATAAAGTATTTTTAAATAAAGGTATGTACATTTCTTTTTCATACATAATGCTATTGCATACTTAATAGACTATATTGTACTGCATATATAACTTTTACATGCATTGGGAAATAAAAAATTCATTTGACTTCCTTTATTGTGATATTCACTTTATTACAGTGGTCTGGGACTGAATGTGCAGTATCTCTGAGGTGTGCCTATATATCTAGACTTGTTCAGTGTAGAACAAGAGGGTTGGATTAGTGTCAGAGTGAGGGAGTTCATGGAGTCATGTTTCATTGTATTATTAAAGTTTCAGATGAGAGGGAGTAACAAGTTCTTACCAAGGCAAGAAGTTGAGAGACCAGATCAGCATATGGCAACAGTCTTTGTTGAGGAAGAGATTGGCCTTGGTAAATTGGAAGCTTCTATACAATTGTTTTTCCCAGTATAAGAACATTAGACTACTCTCAGAACTGAACAAAATTTGAACATGACTATTTCAGAAAGTCCGAGTACATCTAGAGGTTCTGAGTTGTATCTTAATGACTTGCTTAAACTTGTAACAGCTAATTTGAGGAAGTCCCCTCAGACCACAGGAAGACCCACAGGTTCAGGGTCCCCTCCCCTAACAACACTGGCTTGTCCTCTATTTACAGACACTCTCACCCTGCCTTAGGCTTGGCCCTGACTGTGGCTGGGGCTCATCTCCCAACACTGGACAGCTTGGCTCTGTTCTCTCACAGAGATCTCTTCTCAGTGGACTGAGTGGAAATTAGGACACTGACTCTAACTTTGATTCTCAGTGTGAGTGTGGCCAACTCACTACTCTGTTTGGGCTTCAGTTTCCTTATCTGTGAAGTGAGTGTTCCACTGCTTCCCTTATCAAGTGACATCTCAGAACCTTCCTGGAATTTATACTTTGAGATTCTCTGATTAATATGTACCAACCCATGTTTCACCAAATGTAAATGATTGTATGAAGTCATTAACCCTGTCCAGTTGGCCCAGGGAACTGTGGTCAGAGCTTCAAAGTTCATTAGAAACTAGTCATTAACCAAGCTGTCCAAGTCTTGAGTTATATGACATTATTTTCCGAGCAAATGTTCAATGGAATTTCTGAACAAGTATTTCTTACAGATTGCATCAATGCACACATGAGCCTTATTTCCCAGGGCTTTCCCCTCCCTTCCTCTGATGCTGATATTTTCTTTCCCTATATGATTTATTGTATTTTTTTATTTTATGTTTTCTCACCCAAATTCTTCAGAGCATGAGTTTTTTTTTCTTTTCTTTTCCTTTTATATTCCGAAATGTGTTGCTGTGGTAAAAACAAACATACCAAAAAGGACAGTCTTTGGGCTAAGTTTGGACTGGGTTTAAATTCTCCTTTTGTACTTATTAGATTGGGGAAAGTTATTGTTTCTCTGAGTCCCTGTTTTCACATCCGCTGAATGGGGATACTATAGAACACTTCAGAGTTTTGTTTGAGGATTAAGGAAAGATCAGTTTTCTGTGACTTTTCTCATATTACTAAGAACATCACTAAGAACAAACCCCATGAGAGATCTTTATTCTTTGTTTTTCATTTAGCCTTATTCATACTCGGCCAAACTCTGCATCTAGAGTAGCCCAAGTGCAGGAAGAGAAACACTATGTGTACACTCATTCATGCTCAGGAAGATTGTGTTTGAGATTGTGATTTAGAATACCATTCTTTTATGCCTTCAATATCTACAACATACCTAGGCATGTTTGAGAATTATAGATATGCTTTCCTTCTTCCTTGTTTGAGCTGAACACCTATTAATTTATTTATCTCATACCCTCTTTTCTAGGAATCCCAAGCCCTTCTCTCGATACACTGACCAACTACACAGTCATTGTGGGAGCTGTCATGTTGCTATCTCCAGGTCACCATTCAATTGTAGAAAAATGAAACCCCCACTTAAGAACCTAGCTCAGTCCAAAATTGGTATTAATGGGTACATGTCTCAGGCTAGACCAACTGACCAAATCCAGAGATTTGGAGTTTGACTAGAGAGAATTCATTCTATCTTTTATATAGGTGGGAAGATATTGGACCATCTCAGAAACTTTCAGAGATATTTTTTACAGTGGATATAGGCAAGTAAAAAAAAAAAATGTGTTTTTCACTGAGTGACAAGAGAAGGAAATGCATGGAAGGAAATAGAGATGAGAGTGGTTAATCTGAATTTCTTCTGGCCTTGTAGCCACTGGTTCCATTGATTTCCAAGGGCTACCTAGCTCCCTGCCTGCATAAGCTCTCTATGTACCCTTTTAAAGAATGTCCTTGTTTTTGCTTAAACTAGTTCAAGTTGAAATCTGTTACTGGTTAACTAAAAAAAAAGTGTAACTGACTGATATGAAATTAAAACACAGCCTATTAGTCTGGGTGGCCACTGCTGTGTTTAGAGACAAATGACCCCTTTTTGTAGATTTCATCACATATCGTTTTCAGCAGCATTCTTTAGTCCTAGTGAGCATGTGTTCTAATGATGTTCAGATCAGGTTTTCCAGTGCCTTTTAGCGTAGCTTAGACTTATTAAGCAGTGTGGTTCATTAGAGTCAATTGGAACTTTTTCTGGGAAGTTCTGTTAAAGTGTACCCTAAGAAGAGTTTGGTTTAAAGCAGAAGACTCTAAATGGAGGTCAAGTACAATTTGCTTTGGATCCATTTAAGCAGATAGAGTGTGTGAGAACCATAACCCTTCCATCACATTAGAAAACTAGTCAGCATAGAAGAAAGTGTTTCATAGTAATAACAGGTCACTCAGATATGCAGAAAGTAGCTAGTGTTGTACTGCTGTAAAAGTAGGAATTCTTAACTACCCTTAGTTTGAATTTTGATTTTGACACTTAGCCACTATGTGTCTTTGGACAAGTTATTTAAACTCACCTATAAAATGAGAACATCTACAGTAGTTGACCTTTTAAGTTTTTACTTACAGTAATTAGAGTAGTGACCTTTTAAGTTTTTATTTAATTTTATTTTTTTATTTTTGTTTTAGAGAGAGGAATAGGGAGAGGTGGGGAGGGGCAGAAAAGAGAGAGGGATCTTAAGTGGCTCCACGGCCATCGTGGAGATTTGATCTCACAACCTAGAGATCATGACCTGAACCGAAATCAAGTGGTGATTACTCAACCCACTGAGCTGCCCAGGTACCACAAAGTAGTGTTCTTCTTTTTTTTTTTTTTTTAAGATTTTATTTATTTATTTGACAGAGAGAGAGACAACGAGAAAAGGAACACAATCAGGGCGAGTAGGAGAGGGAGAGGCAGGCATCCCGTTGAGCAGGGAACCTTATGTGGAGGAGCCTCGATCCCAGGACCCTGAAATCATGACCTGAGCCAAAGGCAGATGCTTAATGACTGAACCACCCAGGTGCCCCCTGAAGTAGTATTCTTTATAAGTAGACTGGCTCATACTAGTTCTAGCTCAATGAATGTGAGTTATTACTATTTTTTAAAGATTTTATTTATTTATTTGAGAGAGAGAGGGAAAGAGAGAGAAGCAAACTCCCCACTGAGCAGGGAGCCCAATGTGGAGCTCAGTCCCAGGACCCTGAGGTCAAGACCTGAGCTGAAGGCAGTCGCTTAACCAAGTGAGCCACCCAGACGCCCGCTATTATTTTTATGATCATAGCTATGTAGCCTTAGCCAGGTTTAGAAATTCTTGTGTACCTCAGTACCTAATTAGAACAGATATCTGGAAGTTATTTATAATCCTGAAGTCTAATTCCCTTACTTAAATATTTGTGTGCTGGTTAACGTTAGTTTTTAAACTGTATGTGGCAAAAAATTATACCAAAGACAGATGATACAAAAGAGAGAAAAAAAAAAGTTTTCTATCCTTAGTAGTTTAGAGTCTAATGAAAGGTCTGAGGGCAATCATTGAAGAAGATGAAAAAACAAATAATGAACATCAAAAATAAGTATATAAAATATATACCACAAGTGCAAACCAGTGCTAAAAATAACAGTATGTTTACTTTATGTACAAAGATCTAGCCTATTTTTGTTTTCCTACATACTCAAATGCATGGATTACTGGTGAAAATGGAGGATCTCAGAGGATGAATTTTACTTAAAGGGGAATTGAGACAAGAGTTTAAAGAGATAAACAAATGGAGCTTTTCAGGGTGGAGAAGCATCATAAAAGACCTGAACTTGGAGGTAGAGATACTCTGAATGTCTTTCAACAAATAATGTTTGGGCACCTGCCATGTGCTATGTACTATATTAGTCACTGAATTTGCAAAGACAAATCAAAATACTTACAGCTGACAGGAAACATTCCAGAGTGGCAGAGACATGAATAAATGTAATGGGGGATAATTCTTGGCAAACATCAAACCCACACGTTTTCATATTCTTCCTAAATGTGTTTTTTCCTGCAGCTTTCACCCACCTCACGCTGAGCTGCCAGGCTTCCTGCTCCAGGAAGGAAAAGGAGGGTATTGCTTAGAAAAGAGGCCACTGATTAGTCTTAAATTTTAAAGCTGACTTTCTTGATCCTTTTAGGAAGTTTGTAACTCTGAAACAGATTGTAAGAGAGGAAATAATTTTCTAAATTGCTTTATCTTCCCTTAGGATACCGAAAGATAAGTGAAAAATTAGATCAAGGAAGTAGACTCTCTATGGCAGGGGTAGAGAGGTCTCAGGATGTTGGGGGACCATGTAGAGAGTCAGCCCCTGACCTTGAGGTTGGTGAGAGAAGCGAAGGGGAAGATGTAACACAGAAGAAGCTGAAGATCCCTGAGAGAATCCTAGCCTTCAGCTGTTGCCACATCCAAATAGTCTGTAAGTGACTGGGTAGAGGGGGCAGCAGAAGGAATCCCGATAGAACTCTGTCTCCCCAAGGCCCTGCTTCAGAGTCCAGGGAAATCAGAGGTTCCCAGATTAACGGAAGGTGCTAATAAGCCCATAGAGCTAGTAAGGGTTATGTTCAGAATAAAATAAATAAATAAACAACCTATGCCTTCTGGACTTCAATCCCAGAGTCAAATAAGTGGAATCACAGATTTTTATGGTAAGTTCCTCATGTCACCTAAAATTAATTGTCATTGCATATCTGAGAGTAGGGTTTTGAGGAAGTGGAGATGTAAATGTAGCCCCTAACAGGGACTCCATGAGAGGGCTTCTTTGTAAGTGTAATGTTCTTTGTTGACATGATGTGACATTCAAGTCCTTAAGAATAAGTAGGGATGACTCTGGCAAAATGAGGGAGGTGGCATTGGCATTCCAGGTCTCAGACACCACATGAGCAAGGGTCCAGAAGGAAGAACATATTCTGGGTGTTGTATTTCAAATGCTTGAAGCACAGATTTGAGGCACATTTTAGGTTCCCCAGGAAACAGACTCTGAGGCAAAGATGTTGGGGTAGGAGGTTATTGGAGGAATGCTCTCAGTTGATGACACCTGTCAGGGAGTCAGGGGGCGCAGACCTGAGCAGAAGCGGGAGAAGCTGAATCCTGAGGAGTGATGACAGAGATTTGAGGCTGTCCCTTAGTGATTTCTGGAACTGGGATGGCTCCTTAGATTTGTCACAGATTGAAGTAACGAGAGGGCCTTTGTATCCTCCATTGACCATGGATAAAGCCTGCTACCAGGGTAACGGGGTAAACTTGGGTGAGGCAACTTCCTCTGGTTGAAGGTCATTTCTGGAAAACGATTTCAGCTGTGAGCTATCAGTTGGCAATGTTTCAGTGGCTGGAGAAATGAGCGAGTCAGAGTTGAAGGGGAACCTGGGCAGCTCATCACTGCAGCCACGGCAAGGTATATGTTTGCAAAAGATGGATTTAGAGAAGAAAGCACTGACCAGGTAATGCAGGGCTTTATGAATCATGTTTGCAGATTTAGGCTTTTTTTTCTTTTTTTAAAGACAAAGCTATGGAAATGTTTTAAGCAGGAGCTTAAGTCAATACAATCATGTTTGCATTTTAAAAAGAACATTATGGCTGCTTTATAGAGAAATGATTTGAGAGGGAATCCTCAAGACAGGGAGACCTGTGAGGAAGTTGTTGTGACCAACAGAGAGAGGTGTGATGAGAGTTTGGATTTATAAAGTGGGGAGGTGGGAAAAAAGATATATATCTATAGATATCTATATCTATAAAAGATATAGATATCTATATCTTTTATATATATCTATATATGTGTGTGTGTATGTACACACACACACACGATTCAAGAGATAGAGAGTAAGTAGAATTAATGGTATCCACTTATGGACTGATGGCCTGTGGGGATGTTGGAAAAAGATGGAGGAAGCCCATTCCCAGGGTTTTCTGGCCTGGGATTCTGAACTAGGAAATTCAGCCAAAGACAATGCCATGTGGTGTGCATTTCTTATGCCTTCTTTCTGACGCACCAACAACTATACTTGGCAACACTCTTGCAGTTAGGAGGGACCATGGAACTATCTCTGGCTAGTGAAATGTGGATGGAAGCAATGTATATTATTTTTGGGACAAAGCCTTGGAAACCCTCAGGCCATTCTCTAGTCTTTTAATTACTCCTTGGTGAGAAGCAGGAGGGCCATTTGTTGACATGGTTGAACCACAAAATCAAAGCAGCTGAGACTCCCGAGTCATACGATGGAGGACAGCTGCTTTGGATTTACCCGGTCAAGAGAGTAGGACCTTGCGTGAGCTGGAGATAAACTTTAGAAAATAGTTATGCTTTTGAGATCTGGGGGCTGTTTGTGCTCACAGAATGAGAGTAGCCTGTTGTGACAAATACTGGAACACAGAGATCATCTGTGTCATGCGGGGTTGTGTGTGCATGTGTGTGTGTCTAAGGACACATAGACAGGAAGAATGTGATTTGAGTTTTAGAAATGTTGAGTTTGGGACACCTGGGTCGCTCAGTTGGTTAAGTGTCTGCCCTCGGCTCAGGTCATGATCCCAGAGTCCTGGGATTGAGTGCCATGTTGGGTTTCCTGCTCAGTGGGAAGCCTGCTTCTCCTTCTGCCCAACCCCCACCTGCTCATGCTCTCTCTCTCTCACAAAAGTAAATAAAATCTTAAGAAAAAATGTTGAGTTCAAGGTAACTGAGAAGCATTTAAGTGGATGTGTCCAATATGCAGTTAAAATGTGGGCAAACATTTTGAAGAAAAATCTAGGCTGGAGATACAGATTTTGAAAGGCATAATAGCCAGCAAGTGAAGTCCTGTGAAGGATGAGATTATTAAACTCTCCAATCTAAAGTGATCTGAGCATATTATTTTCCTGCTCAAAGTTTTTTCTAATCCCTTTTAGAAAGCAACGGAAGTAGAGAAAACTTTACCCTTTAGTTTTAAAATTGCATTTACTATATAAGTCAATCTCAATATCATCAGACATTACAAAACTATTTTCTTTTTTCCTTTTTTTCCTACTTCATAATCCTGTAGACATCAGGGTGCCCTGCTTGAATGTAAGGAAGGAGAAGAGCCACCTTGTAACTTCATAGCAGAGTGGGGCAAGCCAAACGATTATCATTAAAACCCTGCAATCAGTTTCCAGCTTCCTTGAAGTGATGTCTCAAACTCAAATTAGAAGTTGTTTGAAAAGTTATCAAAAGGGGGGACGCCTGGGTGGCTCAGTTGGTTGAGCGGCTGCCTTCGGCTGGGGTCATGATCCTAGCATCCTGGGATCGAGTCCCGAGTCGGGCTCCTTGCTGGGGCGGGGAGCCTGCTCCTCCCTCTGCCTCTGCCTGCCACTCTGTCTGCCTGTGCTCGCTAGCTCTCTCTCTCTCTCTGACAAAAAAAAAAAAAAAAAAATTATCAAAAGGGATCCTTTGGTTACACAAATGTAAAATAAGTACCAATACACTGCTGCTGACAACTACAAAATAACTGCATGTTGCTATTCTAGACACAGAAGCTATGAGAGCTATTTGGTAATGTAAATTTTATATGATTGAAATAGGCTTCAAAATGCTACAGATTTTGTTGTTTTGGGGGGATAAAAATGTAAGACAGGATCTGCTATAAATGCAGCCTTCACTGTTCTTGAACTCTCGCCTACTCATGTTCAGATGTATGTTTTCGTTCCTGCTTAACATTAGTTATTAGATGTCTAACCCAACTCAGTTCAGCAGCAAAAATGTCTGGGCATGGGCATGAGATTTGTACCACGTTGCAAGTGGGGAAGAAACAAAGTCATGTTTCTGCTTGGCTCACCCTAACTGTGGACTAAATTGTTGCTGTCATTTTCACACAGATAACCTACATTTTTTATATTAATATTTTATACTTATTATCATTTCACTCCTAAGTGGAGTCCCAGAAAGATTAAGTGACCTCTAAAAGGAATTTAGCAAAATATAGGGGCCAAAGCTTGAACCTAAGCTTGGTTCTCTTTGATTCCAAATCCCATACTCTCCTTTCTTGACCACACTTTCTTTTTTTTTTTTTAAAGATTTTATTTATTTATTTATTTGTTAGAGAGAGATCGAGCACAGGCAGACAGAGAGGCAGGCAGAGGCAGAGGGAGAAGCAGGCTCCCCGCCTAGCAAGGAGCCCGATGTGGGACTCGATTCCAGGACGCTGGGATCATGACCTGAGCGGAAGACAGCTGCCCAACCAACTGAGCCACCCAGGCGTCCCTTGACCACACTTTCTTGACACTGTTTAATATGAAGTCATTTCTGATGTGTTATTTATATGCCTCTGCATTGTTATTTATATCCCTCCCTCCCTTCTTTCCATCCTTCCTTCCCCCTCCCTCCCTCTCTGTCCTTGGAGCTTTGAAACATTTTAGAAAGAGATGTTAGTTTCCATGCTCCCTTTTGTTTGTTTGTGATTCTCTCTCTCCTTGTGTTCACTAGGGCAGCTGCTCAGAATGAGTCAGCTTTTCCAGGCAGCTGTGGTGTGTGCCTCATGGTGCAGAGGAAAGGGCCCATCCCTGTAATAATGCACCAATAGTCGCCTCTTTCTGATGAGAGAAAAGGAGCCCTGTCCTTGTCTGGAACCATCATCCCTTTCTCAACCCCCACACACCTATTTCTCCCAGTGTTTCATCTCTTTTTCCTCATTCTGTTTTGATTAAACATCATCCTTTTTGAATGGGTCATTATCACCATCTCTGTGAGTAAATGGGATGGGAATACCCTGAGGAGCCCCACTCATGAACGCAAACTCTCTTCCATTCTACAAAGGGAAGAAGCACAATCACTGAATATTAATAGCTCACCAGAGATTAGAATTCAGGATTAGACAAGATCTGTCTAATGCACTTATTATCCAAGGGTGGATGATGGGTTAAGGAGGGGCAGAGCAAGCACGTAATTTAGAGAGGAAACTAATATATACTGAGTGCATATTTATATCTGGTACAGAAGATTTTCTACTTACAAATTTTCCATCTGTTGGCTTTCACTATGTGAAAATGGCTTGCTTTTATTCTTTGTAGTTTTTACTTCCCAGGTGATTCTATTTTTTAAAAAAATTTTTTAATTTATTTTTTATTTTTTAAAGATTTTATTTATTCATTTGACAGACCGATCACAAGTAGGCAGAGAGGCAGACAGAGAGAGAGGAGGAAGCAGGCTCCCTTGCTGAGCAGAGAGCCCAATGTGGGGCTCGATTCCAGCACCCTGAGATCACGACCTGAGCCAAAGGCAGAGGCTTTAACCACTGAGCGACCCAGGTGCCCCTCCCAGGTGATTCTAATCTGCAGCCACTGTACCCACTACTGCGTTAGGAGTTCAGGAGGGTGGCTGTGGGTTTGTAAGTGGAGGGGCATGTGAGCACTGAATGTGCTCTGTCCTAAAGTTAGGATGATGGCCCCAAGCTGGTGGAGCTTCCACAGGCACAGAGCTCCTTCAGATTTTACACATTAAAACCAGTGATGAGGCAGTAAATACTATTGCCACATGCTAACGAGTTTCCCTTCACCTTATTCACATATCTTCATATAAATGCAACAGTCATATTTGAAAAAGATTCCAAATTGAATATATATGTGTGTGTGTGTGTGTGTGTGTATATATATATATGTATGTATATCAGTGGAAGATAAGACTATATTTAGTTTAGTTTTAAGTTATTTTAGAGAAAGATGTCAAGGACCACAAACTAAAACCTGGGTGTTTCTTTGGATTTAAACACATTGACTTACGTTTGGCCTTATGCAATCTAAGTCTTTGCAAGAAAGGAGCTTCTTCTGCATGGTTCCAGTACTCTCTACAGATCATTTTATTTAATCTTCAAAGCAACTCTGTAGGATTCCTATTTTGAGAATTGAGTTAACCAAATTTATAAGAAGATAATGGACTTGACCAATGGCTGGTAAGGAATTTCAGTTTGATTTTTTAAAAAATTTTTTAAAAATTTCTTTTGATTTGAATCCAAAGCTAAGAATCATTCTGATATACTATGATGTCTCATAAAAATACACCAGGAATTTCTTATAGTTCATGAAAAAAAAAGTCATTAAAAAAACTTTTAGTAGTGTCCATGAGGTTCTAAAATAAAATTCTTTACAACCACATTTAGACTATTCAGATATCTTATAGTGTCATGCTTCACCTTGTCTGATGATGGGTAATGCCATTCACTCCCATGCTTTTACTATCAATTGTACGTTGATGACTTCCAAATCTATGCTTAGCAGAAATGGAAGCCAGTTAGTTCCTCCTTAGGCATCTCCATCTGGATAATCCACCAGTAAATCAAACAATGAATTGCAAACTGAGCTAAATTTTGCCCTAAATTGCTTCTTCTATAGCTAATACTGCTATCTAGTCATTTACACCAGAAATCAGGGAACTCATGCTAAACAACCCCTATTACTTTATCCTCACATCCAACTAGATAAATTACAAGCTAATACTTGTTTTAACCTGTAAACATATAACTTATAACATTTAAGTCCTTTCTATGTGTCATATTTAACTTCTATTTCAGAACCACTTCTCAAGGGCTAGTTCCTATCTTCTACGTAGACTACTATAGTAGTTTCCAGACTGATCTCCCAGCCTTCAATCCCACCCTCATCCAATCCATCCTCTATTCTAACATAATTATCTACTGAAAATGCTATCCTGACCATAACCTTGTCTTGTTATGAACCTGAAATAACTTTCTGTCTCAACAGTTCTTTAGTGGCAAATAGCAAACACTGACATGGGTTAGTTGAAAGTCCTCCAAAAAGGATTTTTTAAAAAGATTTTATTTATTTATTTGACAGAGAGAGGTCACAAGTAGGCAGAGAGGCAGGCAGAGAGAGGGGGAAGCAGGCTCCCCGCTGAGCAGAGAGCTCGATGTGAGGCTCGAACCCAGGACCCTGAGATCATCACCTGAGCCGAAGGCAGAGGCTTAACCCACTGAGCTACCCAGGTGCCCTCCAAAAGGATTTTTGAAGGATATTGATATTCATAGAAATTAAGGAAAAACTGGGATATTGGTTACTACCTCATGGGCAGTTTGGGGGGGTGTCAGTATCTCAATGACTCAGCTCCATCTCGACTATATACCAGGCACTCCACTCAAGTTTCATATTCTTTGGAGAGAATGACTAGCTCAGGTTAAGTCATAGGAGGCCTCAGGGAGGTGGTGAAGGTGAAGACCTATGACTGATTTTTTTACCAGGACTACATGGTAGCAGGAGGGAGGGAGAGCAGATCCCCAAAAGAAAATTCATGCTGTTACTTAAAGAATTTTGGGTGAGCAAAAACAACTGACTCCTATTCCTTTTCATTTTTAAAGAAAGTCTATACTTAGTATATCCTTGTCATTCAAGGTCTAAAATGATCTGGCTTTTTCAATTACATCAATGTATTTTCTGTTTCTGGGTCTAGAATTTCTCTTTACTTTACATGAAAAATATGCCTGTTTACTCTTTAAGACTCACATGAAATGTCATTTTCTTAGTATCGGTCTTTCTTAATCCTAGCAAGAAGGATTGACCACTACTTCTTTTGTGCTCTTATTAAATCCTCTTTCTGTAATAACACTTATCAAGGCTCATTGTAATACTGTGTGTGTGTGTGTGTGTGTGTGTGTGAAGTTAGCTTCCCTGGCTATCTTGGGTTGTTCTTTAAGTATTAGGGTTAGATTTTATTAATATATGTATCTACAGAATTTAGCTGCCCCCAGAATATATCTGGAGTACAACATTTTTTTTTTTTTGAGTAAGAGAATGAATGAATATAACTGCCTTTCCTCAAAGCTATACATCTAGAAGTACAGTAAGACAATGAATAAGCAGGTCTGTTTCTTACTTTTAAGTGCTTCTTGTGAAATAAAACAATGTTTTTTTTATTAGTTCTAGACGTGACTTTTTGTGTTCCCCATTGTTTCTTGTTTAAATATATTGAAATTAGAATTTTGATGTGAAAGAAAATTGTTTTTAAACATTTGCACAACTTCTTCATCTAATAACTTGTTTTTTCTACGTTTTTTTCTCCCTTTTAGTCTTTTACTATCCCCTTTGCCTTCATGCATTTCTGTTCTTTTTTTTTTTTCTAGTTTATTTTTGAGTCTGGTCATTTTAAAATTTTAATGGCTCCTCCCTTGTCCACATCAAGGCAAAGAATTGGCAACATGAGCTCTGTAGGAGGCCCTTAAACCAGAGTGATCTGGTGGGAGGTAAAATGGGGCCTTTGTCAGGGCCTTTCTCTGTCTTGCTCCAGACCCAAATGGACATATACTCTTGGCCTGTAAGAGGTTTTCTTTGGTGTCCAGTGACCTAAGTCAGATATCCTTTCCAGCTGTCCTATTCTGCAGGTGCAATTTTATGTTGGAAAATTAAAAAAAGGAAAAGAATGTTGAAATTACTATTTTTTTTAAAAATTTTTATTTATTTATTTGACAGACAGAGACCACAAGTAGACAGAGAGGCAGGCAGAGAGATGAAGGGAAGCAGGCTCCCTGCTGAGCAGAGAGCCCGATGCGGGGCTCGATCCCAGGACCCTGGAATCATGACCTGAGCTGAAGGCAGAGGCTTTAACCACTGAGCCACCCAGGTGCCCCGAAATTACTATTTTTTAAAAAGCAAAAAACAACAGAAATGTTTAATGATTATAAAAGGTTAGATGGTTTTGAGAGAAATTTCTGAAGCCTGGACCTGAGCCCAGTGTCCTGAACCATTGTCAGTTGGAGAGCTACTGCAAGAGCCTCTTTTCCATTTCATGGATCTGCTAAATTTTTAATTCTTTTTGGTGCTCTCAGTAATGTATAATTAGAAGCCAAATCTGCATTAGTGGGTAGACTTCACAGAGAGTGGAGTTTCACTCAAGTGTTTTTGTAATGTACAACCAATGAGGGAAAGCCCTATGATCCTTCCCTAGATCTCTACCCCTTCCCATACTCTCTCCACCTCAGGAATCACTTGGTTAAAAAGGATCTAGAAAGATTATCCATGTCATGGGTAAGACTAGGCTTTAGGCAAGATGACCAGATGAATATTTAAACAGAAAGGCTGGGAAGGTCAGGGAAATATGCACTGAGCTTGTGGTCAAACATTCTATCATTGGCTGTGTGTCTGGTATTGTCACCTGAGCCTCAGTCCTTCCTGTGTAAAAACTAATGTAGGGATAATAATTATAACTGCTACCATCACAATTGGTTGCAAGGATCAAAGAGATTGTGTACATACACTAACACAATATGTGTTGTGTATTATACAGACATATATATGTAGATATTACAGAGGTATATGGTAATTATAATGTATCACATCCTTCAGTCTCCCTTACAGCCTAATCTTAAAGACAACTACCCCTTCTTTACATCTCTTTGAAGTCTTCTATTCAAAATTTTAAAATAACTCAGTAGGGTAGAAATAAGAAGAGTGTAGCTTCAAGCAGTTAGCTAATGGACCAATGTGTGAAGAAAGAACATTTCATTTTTTACAAGTCTTCTCTCTACCCTTTCTTATCATCCTCACCAATCCCTTATGAGATCATCCTAGATCTCTCTTAAAAAACATATATTTATTTATTTTAGAGTGAGAGAGTGTGAGTGGGGTGAGGGGGGCGGAGGGGGAGAGAGAGAGAAAGAGAAGCAGACTCCCTGCTGAGTGTAGAGCCTGCTGGGGAGCTTAATCCCATGACTCAGAGATCATGACCTGAGCTGAAATCGAGAGTAAGATGCTTAACTGACTGAGTCACCCAGGTGTCCCCATTCTAGATCTCCTATCAAGGTGAAGGGGTCAAGCCCCAAACCCTCAAAGGTCAGTTGATGTTATTTAAGTTACTTCACCAAAGAGCACTTACTACCACAGGACATTTCTGCAGCCTCTATAATTCAAAGAGATAAATCTCTGGGGCACCTGGGTGGCTCAGTGGGTTAAGGGTTAAGGGTTAAGGCGTCTGCCTTCGGCTCAGGTCATGATCACAGGGTGCTGGGATCAAGCCCTGCATCAGGCTCCCTTCTCAGCAGTGAGCCTATTTCTCCCTCTCCCTTGGCCTGCCATTCCCTGCTCTTGTGCTTTCTCTCTCTGTCAAATAAATAAAACCTTAAAAAAAAAAGCTTAAAGAGATAAGTTTCTAATGACAGAATTTAAGTCAATAAAATAAAGTGTTTTCAGGAAGCTCCCCTCTCTGTTCTCTCTCCCCCCTCCTCTCATCCCCTCTCCTATTCAAGTTTATAGTTCACTTGTTTAAATAAACCCACAAACTTCAATATAAAAATCACTAAAATTTCCAGTGTCCAGTCCATTTTCACAGCAACTAAGATCTTGTATATAGAAAGTTATTTGGTTGAGTTCCTTCCTCCCAAGGAAAAATCAGAAGGTGCTGATTCCCTCCATTGTTCTTTGTGTAATGGAGGTTGTAAAAATCACTAGAAGAAGGAATGTGACACTTTCCTTACCTAAAATATAGATCATCCAAGGAGAGTGGTCAAGTTGGAAAAGAACGTGGCATGGTGGACCATAACCTTTCTAGTTACACATATATTGATTTGTCAGAATGTGCTGCTGTCATTAGTTATTATCTCAAAGCAACCATTATTAGAGGTCCAGATGATCAACATTTATATAAATCCAAATTGCAAGTAAGCATGATAATTTTCATTTTCTTCTGATTTCTTGTTCTTTTTAAATTTTTTGTAATGTATATAAGTCAATATTTATCTGTGGTGTCATTATTGACACTGTTGGTCAGATAACTCTTTGTTGTGGGTTCTGTCTTGTGCATTCTGGGGCGTTTAGCAGTGTCCCCAGCTTCTATCCACTGCAGGCTTGTGGCACCTCCCCAGTCAGGTCAGCAAAAACTCTTCAGATGCTGTTAAACTTCTCCTGGGAAGCAAAGTCACCCCTGTTGAAACCACTGGTCTAAAGGAATTCAGTAGTAGTGGAACTTGTGTGAAATATGTTCTTTCAATGTGAAGTTTATTTGCAGAGATATTTGAAAGCTTTTATCAACTTAGAGAAGTTAGATTGGTAAAAGCAAGATATTATAATTCTGGCAGATACACTCATCAGGCATCCACCTTCCACAAGGTCTTATAGCCCATGGCTTTTAGGCTGATTGAGTGCTGGGGTTTTTTGAGGGAAGATGAGGTATGAAGACTAGGGAAGAAAAGAATTGAAACTATTGGTAAAAACATACTTTAAATCATCACTGAAAAGGAGAGGAAGCAGATTATAAAGCCTTGTAAAGAATGGGAAGAGAATCAGAAAAGGATGAAGCTGAAGTGGAAAAGAGGTCCTAGGGGAACAATATACTTATTAATGGTAGGTAACATTTACTTAGTATGTGCAATGTGCCAGGTACTTTGACTATTATCTCATTTAAATTTGCCACCCACTTGGTGTGGTAATCAATAACATTACCCAAACTATGCAAATGAAGAAATTGAGATATAAACCCAAAGACATGCTGCTAGTCAATGGTGAAACAAGGTTTTGAACTCTGTTAATCTCTTGGGCTCCAGTTTGTACTATAGTGCTAAATGCTGCCAAATATTGATGTCTGATAAGGATGGACACAGATGTATGGGAATTGGATGGGGTCATTGGTCAAAGGTGGTGAGAATGTTCACAGCATTTTGCAGTAGTTTAGTGAGTGAATGGCGAGGAATTCTCCACTTGCCGTTTTGGGATTGGAGAGTCAGGATGATTATGGACAGGGATGCCAAGATATGTAAATTTGAAGCAGAAAAGACTTATGCTGGTTTAGAGCCAGAGAGGAAGGGTCAAGAAAGTGAAACAATGATGTGTGAATCAGATAAATTATGGGGGGGTTAGAATTATGAATTAGCCTTAGAGAAGACCCTTGTTTTATAGGAAAAAGTAACTGAAAACCAGAGAAGCAAATTGTGAACCCAAAGTCATAAAGCTAATTAAATAGTAGCCAGGGACCAGAGTCCGGCTTTCCTGACCGTCAAGACAAGTCCTTTCTATTCGGCCACCCAGCCACTCTTGCTGATTCATCATTCACCAGTTACCTCTCCCGAATCCAAAGGGAGTTACTGTAGTTAATGAATAAACACAGTATAACAAAACCCACTGTAAATGTACAGTTCTACTAAAGACATCTTGACCTTTGGGTTTCCTTCACGACTACCTCTTCCTGTAGTTTTCTAGCACAGAGATGGACTTTCCTTGACTATAAAATGCCTTTTAGATACTGCAGGTTCCTACACTGGTGCCAAGTAGGGACTCAGGTGGAAGGAACTAAGGTCACCCTCAGGGAATTTCTAGCTGAATTAGGCTCTGCTAAGCCTTGAAATCAAAATGCTTCTGGTAGGTAAATGGAGTACAGATGGGAAATCAAACCAGTGTGTGACTGGGCATGATTTAGAGCAACTGTTATTGATATGACAGATCCTAGCAGGCAACCTCATGAAAGCTTGGATTTTAGTTACTGTGCAAGTAGGTGAAATGAATAATTGTGTTTTTGACTTTCCAATATCCTACACCTTGCCAGTGGTTATTGCAGCCATAATTTGGGCCATGTGTATTCCAGAGAGGTTTCTGATTTAAGAATCTAGATTTTTTTTTTTTTGAGGCAAGCAATATTCAATGTATTTCATCTATGCATAAGATTTTATGTACTTATTTTTATGGTGATGGATATATTTTGCATGATATAAAATATTACACATTTTTAAGTTTGAAGGAATGACAAGGGTCTATTTTTAACACTTACATTATCTTGGGCAAACATTTAAATTCTTGATTAATGTTTAACTACAAGAAGTATACTGAGTTCAAGTAAAGGATCCACTTCAGGATTCAGGCTGGCTTGTCTTGATGATTAGAATTCCGGCTCCAAGGAGAAGCCCTAAAGCCAAGGGTACTGACTATAACAGAAAGTGGGAACCCTACCTGACATCTAGAGAATGTGGACTGGATATAAGATCTTAATCTTTTCCTATCTTACCACAGAAATTTGGATGGAGAAACAGTATTTACCTCAAAGAGAAGTGAACCCAAGACCTGTTTTCACTAGGAATCACACGATTTGGGAAGGTTCTCGATTCAAGAGAGCCATTTTCAAAGGACAATACTGTAGAAGTTTTGGTTGTTGTGAAGACAGAGATGATGGCTGTGCCACTCAGTTCTATGAGGCAAATGCAGTATGTTACTGTGATAAATTCTGTGAGAGGGAAAATTCTGATTGCTGTCCTGATTACAAGTCATTTTGCCTTGAAGAGAAAGAATGGCCTCCTCACACAAAGCCTTGGGATCCAGAAGGTAGGCTTTGGAAATGTGTTTGAACAAGTGCCTGTCATTACAGATCTGTCAAACTTCCTTTTCCTCTCCTCCCTTCTTACTTTCCTTCCTTTCTTAAGAGGAGGTAGAAAATGAATGTTACGGTTAAACAAATGTCCTTGGATTGTTCAAGTACTTTGCTTTAGATGCAAGATACCTGTATTGTATTAGAACTATCAAGAAATTTCTGGTGTGATGGTCATGAATTTTGGTCTGGATTTTTTTGGGAATACTGACTCAATATACATCAGAGTTACTTAACACTCTTTCTTTGTTAGTAAAATGTTTTGACAACAGGACTCTTAAGCTCTTTTGAGTGTAACCTGTTAGAGCATCTCATCAGTCACAGGCCTGATCATCTGCAGACTCGCCTAACATTTGGCTTATTCTGTCATTTGACTAATGGACCTCCTGACATTAGAACCATTAATGCCATTAAAACCAGGGCAAAACAAAATAAAGGCAGCTAGCTACCTGCCTAAGTAATACCAAACAGATCTTTCGTATGTATTTTTGTTTTGTTTCACTTTTATCTAGGATTTTTTAAACCTTTGAAACAAAGGAAAACTTCCTACAGAGTAATTGTAAAGTCAAAAATTGAGTGGGTAAGTACAAATAATTCATGAGGAGAATGATGGTATTTACTATATTGGTCTAATGATAGGAGAAAGGCTCTAGATTCTGAGCAATCAGTACATCTAAGATTTGCAACAAACTGCAAAGCAACACCCTTTTGCTATACTGAAATAAAACCCTACCCTTTTTTTTTTTTTTTAATTACCTGTCACATCAAATCTCCTCAGCAGAAAATGCAGGTTTAATCAGAGCTCTATAACACTACTGGAAATGAGTGATGGTGACTAGAAATTTCAGGGGAAGACAATTAAAGGTCAACTAGGATTTGGCATCCTTATTTCAAAATCCAAATGTGGTTGTCATTCTCAATAATGTCATATTGCTTGTAAAATGGAGGGAATGCCTTTTAAAACATGTATATATTAGATTAAAATTTCCACAGAACTGTCATTTATCCCAGACCTTTGCCTCTACCAATATACAGCTCAGAAAGCATCAAACATTTATTTTATCCTAAAAAGGGGCAGATCCTTTACTAATAATGGAGAATGCAGTCATTCATGAAAAGTTATTCACTGAATATCTTCACTATGCCAGGCATTGAACTTAGTGCTGGGGCACCAATGGGGAAGAAAAAGACAGGATCTTACTCTCTTTGAAGTGACAGCTAAGTTACCAGGGAGAGGGTAAGATATTTAACAAATTCACAGTGTAGTTGCAAATTGTGATAAATTCTCTGAAGGAAACACTTGGGGTGCTGTGAGAGTATATCAGAGTGTAACATTAATCTGTAAAATGTTATATTTTATAGGGGAGAGTCAGCAACGGAAAGTATTTAACAGAGGCTCTAAGAGTGAGGAGAAATGAGTTGACCTGAAGGAGAACTGACAGAAAGGTATAGATCTGAGAGAGAGGAGCTTGGTCTGGTCCAGGAACTGGAATGTGGCCGACATTTCTGGAGAGTAAGATCTAGCGGAGGTTGGGGGGACATGAAATGTGGTCTGAGAAGTGAGTAGAGGTCAGAGTATGCCAGGATGTGTAGGCTATATTAAGGATTGGACTTTTATTGTGTTATGAGGACTCATTGACAGATGTTAAGTAGGTATACTGTTGGCTTCATGGGTGTTGAGTCTCAATATTACATATAAATTGTGTTTTCGATGTGTACAATGTATTTAAACTTTTCTTATTTGAAACACATAGCTCATTTAGAAAAAAGTAATTGGTACTTCTTCAATGTCCATTTTTGCTTGAGCTAGAATTTTGCTCTGACTTTAATTTACAGTCATGTTTTAGGTAGGAATTATGTTCCAGGTATAGTTTTTATTCCATTCTTTATGGAATGCAATTCTTTAGGGAAGCAATTAATCATTTTATTTGGTAGCAAAAAGTTCACATTAGACTATAATTGCTCTTATGAAGGTAATTTGTTTTCTTTTGTTTTATCTTGTGAAAGTAGCTGGTCAAAAAAAAATAGCACTACACAATATTAAGTTGTGCAAAATTAAAATAAAAACACAATGGTATATTATTTATACTAATTTTTGCGATACTATGACTTTTCTCTGAGATGCTAAGTTGTTCATTCACCGATTTACTAAGCATTATTTTTCAGTTATCTAATTACGTGGTATTATCTAGTTCTTTATACTACAACTGTCCCAAGAGCTCTTTTTTTTCCGATTTTATTTATTTATTTCATAGACAGAAATCACAAGTAGGCAGAGAGGCAGAGAGAGAGGAGGAAGCAGGCTGTCCGCAGAGCAGAGAGCCCGATGCGGGGCTCGATCCCACGACCCTGGGATCATGACCCGAGCCGAAGGGCAGCGGCTTTAACCCACTGAGCCACCCAGGTGCCCCCCAAGAGCTCTTTTTAAACCAGTGACTTAACACTATGTACACATCTTAAGGGTTATAAAAATAAATATGTACCTTTTCTATAAACTGGAAGTAGGACATACTGGTAAATAAGTTCCTTCTGTGTTTTTTGTTTTTCTTTTATTTCTCCATCTCTGATGGTAACTTCTAGTACTTGGAGGATTTCAATGTCAGATATTGAAAGCAAGTGATAGAGTTTGAAAGAGAATCAGAATGGATTTTCCAGACAAATCTTTTGGTGTAGCAGATTTTAAGGGAAGAGTCTAGTATACCATCTGTTGTGAACAGACATAAGTTAGTTTAATTTATGCAGAACTTTTATGTTCACATTGGTAAAAAATGTGTGTAAGCCACTGACACATTTGAACTGGATAAGTGTTATTTAATTCTTCACAACCTCTTTAACCAATGACATTATAATGAAGATAAGTCACAGTCCAAATTCCACCATACACACTGATAGTTACAAAAATATATATTGGTAAGGAGACATACACCAATTCAACAACCTGTATAAGCGTCATGAAGTCTCAAGTCCCTATCCTTGAGAGGTTCCCACATCTACCTTGCTTGAGTAATTTACTGGAGGCAACTGTGATAATAATGCAGAGGTAGGATTCTGTTACCCTTGTAATGGGCATCAGGGAATGAGAATGCCTGCTAACCAGTGGCTGGGACACAGAACGTTTTGGAGATCAATCGTAGGGCATCAGGTCTATGAATAAAGGCTTTTGACCTTAAGAGAAACATAAACTGTTAGCTGTAAGAGTGGGATTGTGGGGCATGACTTTTAAATAGTTTAATACATATAAGTTGAATACTATTAATTTAACAAATAAGAGCTGATTATATATATCTATTATGTTGATTAACAAGACACTAATTTTACCAATGAAAGCCCATTTCTGACCTTCATTATACTGGTAGTCTAGTGTTCATCCAAAGATGGATAATGGAAGCACTTATAGCAGCTGCCTTGGAATCTGAACTTTCAGAATGACTGCTACTGACCACCCATGGGATGTGGATTCCTGATCTGAGCAAATAACTGTCTTCCTAAAGTGAAGTTTAGACCAGCACAGATACTATAACACATTATGATGAAGTACTAAAATAAATTAACAGACATTGTATTACCATCCTTTTAAAAAAAATCAATGGGCCAACTATTCCACTCTCCAAATACCTGATTTGCCTTATCTTGTGTTAATGGCTATTAATGTGTAAAACCCTATTAATTTCAACAGCCATTATCTTTTTTTTTTTCCCCTAAGATGCTATATGAGTAACCATTTTGATTAACTCACTCTGAGGCACTTCATGTACATTTCATTGAGAAAATAAAGCCATCAGGAATTCTCTCATCTCTGTCATCATAATTTTCAACCTCCCTCCCTCTGGATTACTCTTTTTTTTTTTTCTAAAGATTTTTATTTATTTATTTGACAAATAGATCACACGTAGGCAGAGAGGCAGGCAGAGAGGCAGGCAGAGAGAGAGGAAGGGAAGCAGGCTCCCTGCTGAGCAGAGAGCCCAATGTGGGACTTGATCCCAGGACCCTGAGATCATGACCTGAGCCGAAGGCAGCGGCTTAACCCACTGAGCCACCCAGGTGCCCCCTCTGGATTACTCTTAATCTCTTAAACTCTGAATCTAGTCCTCTCTTGTCTTTCTAATCTTCACCATTACAATTGTCTCTCTCTTTTTTCCCTTTCTTTTCCCTCTCTTTCTTTTCTAAAGCCTCCTTTTCCCCCTTATTTCATGGATCAGTGATCAATTTACAAAATGTGTTTTTCTAGCTCCCAATTTGAAAAAGCCCTCCCTTGACTCCATGTCCTTAACCAGCATCTGTCTCATTTCCTTTTTTTTTTTTTGTTGGAAAATAACTAATAGAGATGTTTGCTTCCTGACTTCCAAGTGTCTCATCAACCAATTCCTACAGGATGCCATTCCTTGCTACTTCACTGAAATCCTTCTTGGCAGGGTCAGTGACTTTCCTATCACCAAATGCAACATTCAGATATCTGTTCTCCCAGGGGTACAGATCTGTGAATCATCAGGCTTACACATTTCACAGCACTCACCATAGCACATACCCTCCCCAATGTCCATAACCCATCCACCCTCTCCCTACCTCCTTCACCCCCCCAGCAACCCTCAGTTTGTTTTGTGAGATTAAGAGTCTCTTATGGTTTGCCTCCCTCCCGATCCCATCTTGTTTCATTTTTTCCTTCTCAACCCTCAAACCCCCTGCTCTGCCACTCAAATTCCTCGCATTAGAGAGATGATATAACTGTCTTTCTTTGATTTACTTATTTCACTCAGCATAATACCCTCTATTTCCATCCACATTGCAAATGGCAAGATTTCATTTCTTTTGAGGCTACATAGTATTCCATTGTGTATATTATGTCCATTGATGGACATCTAGGTTCTTTCTACAGTTTGGCTATTGTGGACACTACGGCTATAAATATTTGGGTGCATGTGCCCCTTCAGATCACTACGTTTGTATCTTTAGGGTAAATACCCTGTAGTGTGATTGCTCGGTCATAGTGTAGCTCTATTTTCAACTTTTTGAGGAACCTCCATGCTGTTTTCCAGAATGGCTGCACCAGCTTGCATTCCCACAAACAGTGTAAGAGGGTTCCCCTTTCTCCGAATCCTTGCCAGCATCTGTTGTTTCCTGACTTGTTAATTTTAGCTATTCTGACTGGTGTGAGGTAGTATCTCACTGTGGTTTTGATTTGTATTTCCCTGATGCTGAGTGATGTTGAGCACTTCTTCATGTGTCTGTTGGCCATCTGGATGTCTTCTTTTCAGAAATGTCTGTTCATGTCCTCTGCCCATTTCTTGACTGGACTATTTGTTCTTTGGTTGTTGGGTTTGATAAGTTCTTTATAGATTTTAAATAATAGCCCTTTATCTGATATGTCATTTGCAAATATCTTCTCCCATTCTGTCAATTGTCTCTTGGTTTTGTTGACTGTTTCCTTTGCTGTGCAAAAGCTTTTGATCTTGATGAAGTCCCAATAGTTCATTTTTTCCCTTGCTTCCCTTGCCTTTGGTGATGTTTCTAGGAGGAAGTTATTGCTGCTGAGGTTGAAGAGGTTGCTGCCTGTATTCTCCTCAAGGATTTTGATGGATTCTTGTCTCACATTGAGGTCTTTCATGCATTTGAGTCTACTTTTGTGTGTGGTGTAAGAAAATGGTCCAGTTTCATTCTTCTGCATGTGGTTGTCTAATTTTCCCAACACCATTTGTTGAAGAGACTGTCTTTTTTCCATCAGATATTCTTTCTGCTTTGTCGAAGATTAGTTGACTGTAGAGTTGAGGGTCCATTTCTGGGTTCTCTATTTTTTTTTTTTAAGATTTTATTTATTTATTTGACAGAGATCACAAGAAGGTATAGAGGCAGACAAAGAGAGACAGGGGAAATAGGCTTCCTGCTGAGCAGAAAGCCCGATGTGAGGCTTGATCCCAGGACCCTGGGATCATGACCTGAGCTGATGGCAGAGGCTTTAAACCACTGAGCCACCCAGGTGCCCCTGGGTTTTCTATTCTGTTCCATTGATCTATGTGTCTGTTTTTATGCCAATACCATACTGTTTAATGATGACAACTTTGTAATAGAGCTTGAAGTCTGGAATTGTGATGCCGCCAACTTTGGCTTTCTTTTTCAACATTCCTCTGGATATTCAGGATCTTTTCTGGTTCCACATAAATTTCAGGATTATTTGTTCCTTTTTTTGTTTTTGAAAAAAATTGATGGTATTTTGATAGGGATTGCACTGAATGTGTAGATTGTTTTAAGTAGCATAGATATTTTCGCAATATTTGTTCTTCCAATCCATGTGCAAAGAATGTTTTTCCATTTCTTTGTATCTTCCTCAATTTCTTTCATGAGTACTTTATAGTTTTCTGAGTACAGACTCTTTGCCTCTTTGGTTTATTCCTAGGTATCTTATGGTTTTGGGTGCAATTGTAAATGGGATCGATTCCTTAATTTCTCTTTCTTCTGTCTTGTTGTTGGTGTATAGAAATGCAGCTGATTTCTGTGCATTGATTTTATATCCTGACACTTTACTGAATTCCTGTATGAGTTCTGGCAGTTTTGGAATTGAGTCTTTTGGGTTTTCCACATAAAGTATCATAGCTTTTGCAAAGAGTGAGAGTTTGACTTCTTCTTTGTCAATTTGGATGCCTTTAATTTCTTTTTGTTGTCTGATTGCTGAGGCTAGGACTTCTAGTACTATGTTGAATAGCAGTGGTGATAGTGGACATCCCTGCTGTGTTCCTGACCTTAGGGGAAAAGCTTTCAGTTTTTCCCCATTGAGAATGATATTTGCTGTGGGTTTTTCATAGATGGCTTTGATGATATTGAGGTATGTACCACACACTTTGAAGAGTTTTGACCATGAAAGGATGCTGTAATTTGTCACATGCTTTTTCAGCACCCATTAAGAGTATTATGTGGTTCTTTTTCTTTTATTTATTTATTTATTTTTAATTTAAGCTTTTTTTGTTTAAACATATAATATAACCCCACCACCCTCTCCCAACCCCTCTCCCCCCCACCCCCCTCAGTTTGTTTTAAGACATTAAGAGTCTCTTTTGGTTTGTCTCCCTCCCGATCCCATCTTGTTTCATTTTTTCTTTTCCTACCACCTTAACCCCCACCCCCATTGCATCTTGTTCTTGTTCTTTTATTAAAGTACTGTATCACACTGATTGATCACATTGATTGATTTGCAGATGTTGAACCAATCTTGAGTCCCAGGAGTAAATTCCATTCGGACGTGGTGAATAATCATTTTAATGTATTGTTGGAGCCTATCGGCTAGTATTTTGGTGATAATTTTTGCATCTGTGTTCATCAGGGATATTGGTCTGTAATTCTTCTTTTTGATTGGGTCTTTGGTTTTGGGATCAAGGTAATGCTGGCCTCATAAAATGAGTTTGGAAGTTTTCCTTCCATTTCTATTTTTTGGAAAAGTTTCAGAAGAATAGGTATTAATTCTTCTTTAAATGTTAGGTAGAATTCACCTGGGAAGCCGTCTGACCCTGGGCTCTTGTTTGTTGTGAGATTTTTGATGACTGCTTCAATCTCCTTACTGATTATGGGTCTGTTCAGGTTTTCTATTTCTTACTGGTTTAGTTGTGGTAGTTTATATGTCTCTAGGAGTGCATCCATTTCTTCCAGATTGTCAAATTTGCTAGTGTATAGTTGCTCATAATATGTTTTTATAATTGTTTGTGTTCTTTGGTGTTGGTTGTGATCTCTCCTCTTTCATTCATGATTTTATTTATTTGGGTCCTCTCTCTCTCTCTCTCTTTTTTTTTTTTTGATAAGTCTGGCCAGGGTTTATCAATCTTATTAATTCTTTCAAAGAACCAGCTCCTAGTTTTGTTGATTTGTTCTACTGTTCTTTTGGCTTCTATTTCATTGATTTATGCTCTGATTTTTATTATTCTCTTCTCCTGCTGGATTTAGACTTTCTTTGCTTTTCTTTCTCCAGCTCCTTTAGGTGTACAATTAGGCTGTGTACTTGAGACCTTTCTTGTTTCTTGAGAAAGGCTTGTATCAATATATACTTTCCTCTTTGGACTGCCTTTGCTGTTCCCCAAAGATTTTGAACAGTTGTGTTTTCATTATAATTTTTTTCCATGAATTTTTCATTTCTTCTTTACTTTCCTGGTTGACCCATTCATTCTTTAGTAGGATGTTCTTTAGCCTCCATGTATTTGAGTTCTTTCCAACTTTCCTCTTGTGGTTGAGTTCTAGTTTCAAAGCATTGTGGTCTGAAAATATGCAGGGAATGATCCCAATCTTTTGGTACCATTTGAGACCTGATTTGTGACCCAGGATGTGATCTATTCTGGAGAATGTTTCATGTGCATTAGAGAAGCATGTGTATTCTGTTGCTTTGGGATGGAATGTTCTGAATATATCTGTGGTCCATCTGGTCCAGTGTGTCATTTAAAGCCTTTATTTCCTTGTTGAACTTTGGCTTGGATAATCTGTCCATTTTAGTGAGGGGAGTGTTAAAGTCCCCTACTATTATTGTATTGCTGTCAATGTGTTCTTTGATTTTGCTGTTGATTGGTTTATATAATTGGCTGCTCCCATGTTAGGGGCATAGATATTTAAAATTGTTAGATCTTCTTGTTTGAGAGACACTTTAAGTATGATATAGTGTCCTTTCTCATCTCTTATTATGGTCTTGGCTTAAAAATCTAATTTATCTGATATAAGGATTGGTACCCCAGCTTTATTTTGACATCCATTAGCATGGTAAATTGTTGTCTACCTCCTCACTTTTAGTCTGGAGGTGTCTTTGGGTCTAAAATGAGTTTCTTGTAGATAGCATATCGATGCATCTTATTTTTATCCATTCTGATACCCTGTGTCTTTTAATTGGGGCATTGAGACCATTACATTCTGTAGCTGGCTTCCCTGATCCAATACCTGGGAACTCTGCCACCTTCAGATACCCTTGGTCTTTCTGTGCCTCTGCAGGTCCTGAGTCCACACTTTCCCCATGAGAGCTCCACACCCGCTTAGCCTCTGGAGAAATATCCCTCAGTGGAGCAGACTTCTATAAGTTCTGATTTGTGTCCCGCTGAGCTACCACTTGCTGGGAGCCGACCCCTCCCCCAACAGTCTATCTTCTCAATGCTTCAGATTCACTTCTCCACATGTCCTACCTTCCAGAAAGTGGCTGATTTTCTGCTCCTAGAATTGCTGCATTTCTTCTCTTCTATCTCCTGTTCAGTTTGTAGGTGCATGGAATGGTTTGATAACTATCTAGCTGAACTCCTGGGACCTAATGATATTTCAGTCTGCTACTCCTCCACCATCTTGCTTCCTCCTCCTGCTTTTTTTTTTTTTTTTTTTTGATGTATGTTACTATCTCTCAAATTTGTACTCCAGACTTGACTTACTCTGGACTTCCAAAAACTACTCTACTTGACATTCTCCACTAGGATGTCTCACCTAGATTTAATCCAAATCTAAAATATGTGAGCAGACCTCTTGATTTCTTGCCAACAAGCCTGTTCCTTGTTTCAGCGATAGCTTCATTGCCCCTCTGTAACTCAGGCTAAAATTCCAGTGAGACCTGCTTAATTCCTCTTTCTCCTTATTACCCAAACTCAGTCTGTGAGCAAGTTCCATTGCTTTACCTCCAAGTTACATCCATACATTGCTCTCCCCCTCACTACTATTATGAAAATCCTTCATTCCACTGGGAGTCCTGCCCCATTCACCACTAGGTAAGTCATGAGGGCAGAGACATTTTCAGTAAGGCCTTATAGCTTACTGTAAGACGTTGGGCTTAAGAAGGGGCAAATGCGCCCCAATGTTCGTAGCAATATCCACAATAGCAAACTATGGGAGGAGCTGATCTCTTTAAGAGATGAATGGATAAAGAAGATATGGTCCATATCTACAATGGAATATTACTCAGCCATCAGATGGGATGAATACCCACCATTTGCACTGACAAGGATGGAACTGGAGAGGATTATTTGAAGTGAAATAAGTCAAGCAGAGAAAGACAATTATCATATGGTTTCATTTATATGGGAACATAAGGAATAGCATACAGGACATTAGAAGAAGGAAGGGAAAAGTGAAGGGGGGATGGAATCAGAGTGAGAGATGTATGATAAGAGACTATGGATTCTGGGAAAGAAACTGAGGGTTTCAGAGGGGTAGGGGGATGGGTGAGCCTGGTGATGGGTATTAAGGAGGGCACAGATTGCAATGAGCACTGGGTGTGGTGCATCAACAATGAATCATGGAACACTACATCAAAAACTAATGACATACTGTATGGTGACTAACATAACATAATAATAATAAAAAAATAAGTTGGGTTTTATTCTAAATTTGATGGGAAATAACTTGAGGATTTTAAGTAGGAAGTGACACAACAGAGATTTTAAAAGTCCTCTTTAAATGCTGGGTAGGGAATGAGGGATACATTGGAGCCGGGCAGGAGTATAAAAAAGGACTGGACTATCTATAATGTAGAAGTCGATGCTCCACTTCGTGAGCTCTTTGAGCAGGCTCAGATGAACTGATTATGGTTTTCATTAAGGAGGCCACGTGATATGATGAGCACGAGGTGTTACATGCAACTAAGGAATTACTGAATGTTATATCAAAAACTAATGATGTACTATATGTTGGATAATTGAATTTAAATTAAAAAAAAAGAGGTCAACTTTCAAGTGAGATCACAATAAACATAGTTTCTCATAGTAAACTCTGACTTGATATTAAGGAAGGATGACTAAGAAAGGAAACTTTTGCTAACACTAGACTTAGTACTGGTGATTTGGGGTAGGCATGGTGATAGCATTCTCTTGATTTCAAAATTATTAGCTAGAGTACAGGTCAGAGAAGGACTTTTTTTTTCCTCCTTAAGACTTTGGTGATTTCTGTTTCCTTTATCTATGTAACTGGTATGTTGGGCAAGGAATATTTATGAGATATGATTAAAAATCAGCTTTGGTTTTGGCCTCTCCCAATGTCCTTTAAAATTAGTCAGAAAGTACTTTCTTTGACTTTGAAATCTTGAGTTGTTGCATGAATTTTCTGTCACCCCTAGGTAATAAAAGTTTGAGGGTTTCTTTAAGTTCTATAGTGGAAGTTCATTTATTTCAAGTCTCTAGTACCGAGTAGTCGTTAAAACTCTGGACTTGTTCTAAAGTTAAATCTTTCCCCTTCTCTGAGTTCACGTCTAGAAGCCTGTGGTCCAGGAGAGAGGCAGTTTTTGCTTCTCTTCCCATGATTGTGGAATGTTGAAAACCCTGGGAAAGAGGTAAATTGATGAAAATTTGTAGAGATTTTATATTCATTAAGCAATATATTGAACTGTAAAAACTACATGCTGCAGAGTGGCAGCTGTGAAGTTTTCAATGAAACCATTATTTGAAAAATCAGAGGAGAGGGAATTCCCTAAATGGCTTTTGTGATATTGTGGCTAGGAGTTAAACCAAGTCTCTTGGAGTGATTTCTAAACATGTAGATTTTCCCCTCTGATTGTATGAATAAAAAGTTAGGATTCATTTTGTTTAATTAGACAGCACTGATGTGATCTATCAATTACATATTTCTGTTTTCACATGACAAAGTAGGAAATTTTACTACCTTTGTTAAGTCAGAGTGGATTTCAAGTCTGTGAATTGTATTTTTGAAAAGGATTTCCTTTGTAACTGGGGTAATATTTTCACCATATCTTTTTTTTTTTAAGATTTTATTTATTTATTTGACAGACAGAGATCACAAGTAGGCAGAGAGGCAGGCAGAGGGGGAAGGGGAAGCAGGCTCCCTGCTGATCAGAGAGCCCTATGTGGGGCTCGATCCCAGGACCCTGGGATCATGACCTGAGCCGAAGGCAGAGGCTTAACCCACTGAGCCACCCAGGCGCCCTTATTTTCACCATATCTTATTGATGGTTTTCATATAATGATAATACACTGTTGGTCTCTTTTAAGTAGTTTATGTCATTGGGTAAAGTAGTTAACAGCTAGTTTCAGTTAATTGAGAAACATTTGGATTTAGAACACAAATGGCTACAATCTTACTGGTTTCATGAATTTTTCTTCTGATCCAAATTCTTAAGAAAAAATAGAATTTATCTTTAAAAGGTGAATTCAGTGAGCTTCATATTTAGGTCAAAAACTTTGAGTTCCTTACTCTTGTCATATATGACTAATCATATTTACTTATGAGACTTGATTAGATTTTTTAAATGAGAAAAGCCATAAATTTATCCAAACTCTGTCTTATTGCTCACCTATTTAAACACATAAATTATTTTTTCAGTGTGGTTAGTGATTAATTCTGTGGTAATCAAGTTTTCATGCTTTACAAATCCTCTCTTGGAACATAATATGCAGTTTTAAAGATAACAGCTCATGAAACAAGCTTAGAAAAATTCCGTACACAAACCTCGACACAAACCAGATGTGGATTTTCATCAGAGTGGCACCAAACAGTTTTGCATATTTAAGGAACTAAACAGAATTGTAGGTTTCTTGTGAATGTTGATGTACTTTATTGTTCAATTTAGAATTTTCATTTGTTCAAATGTTATGTTGACAGGTTGCCTCAGAGATGGCCAACCTTATGAAGAAGGATCAGTAATTAAAGAAAACTGCAACTCCTGGTAATGAATTTAAGTGGCACAGAACTGAATTCTACTGTCTGTGTATGTTTTCTTCAAATAAAAGGAGTATTGTGAAATAAGAAGATAAATGCAGATAGAATCACAAGTCCTAGGATAGTGCATACCTGTAGCTTTATATAGGCATATTTAATGAATGTTGACAAATGTAATCCTGGATATATCTTTCAATGCTAGAGCTTGTTGTTCATGACAGTGGCCTTCATCATACAGCAGGCCTGCAGAACTATACCTCTTAATTAAAGCATTCCACAGGCAAAATATACTACAGGCAAATTGTGTTTCTTTGATCATAGTAGCTATAGAAAAAAAGAGGCTGCCTTCAAATGATTATCCTGCAGAAAGTTTCCAAATACAAATACACAGATTCTACTGTCTAAATTTTCTTATATTTTCAAACTTCGATGACTCTGTGGTCATTTCATTTATTAATTGCCTGGAGGAGAAGTTAAGAGCATATTGGGTCATAGCTAATACATATGTTATTATTTTATTTTTGCCAAGAATCAAATAGGCTTATGACTATCATTAATCAAAGATATGTTTTACGCCTTAACAGTGTGCAATTCTGGTTACTAATTCTGTAAATGTACTTCGTAAAGGCTGGGCCACTTTTGTAATTTTCACATCTTTGCAGCACATGCTCAGGACAGCAATGGAAATGTTCCCAGCTTGTCTGCCTTGTTCAACCAGAACTGATCAAACGTGTCAATAAAGGAGACTATGGGTGAGCAAAATCTTGCTTTACAGACTTTTTTTGGCAGCCCCAGTTACTTTTCAGGTTTCAAACAATCTATTTCCTATCATTTATTTCTAAAAATGGCCATTATTCAAAAGAAAGAAAGGGAGAGAAATGGGAAGAGAAATAGAAAGACATGTAAAATAGGAATGCACGGAGGTAAATATTAAATGATTAAAATTAAAATGCACAAAGAAACATAGATGGGATCTTAAATTTTCTAGGAAGGAGCAGTGTCACGGTGTGAATGAGGGGAATAGAGGGAGCATTAGTTTAGGTAAATATTTAGACAAAATTAGGAAGTAGGCAACATTGATTTTTTCAAAGGAACCATCTTTCTCCCGCTGGTGTTGCCCTGACCCAGGCAATCAGTCATCACAGGAGAATCAGACCCTAAGAGGTCAGTATTTAATCTTGATGATTCCCTGAATAGCCAGTCCATCTAGACAATTTCACTGACATGACCTATGTAGCCAGTTTCACTTAGAGTTGAATCAAAAGACAGGCTGAGCCACTTTACTTTGCTTATAAGCTAAATATAGGGCTGACTGACACTTAAACATGGCAAATAATGGTTTGATGCTCTCTGACACATTAATAAATTAGGTGGCTTCTCCAATTACATAGAGGGAATAATGATATCAGTGCTAACATGGATTTTCTTTACTGAACTGAAAGGAAGAGGGATGGCCTACCTGGTTATCTGCCTCAGGATTGCTCCTTTGCCATTGACCAAATCTCTAGATACCCTCAGAAACATTTTCCACATTCTGGAAAATGTAAGAAGATCTATTATCAAGTAATTATAAAAGTGATGTAATCCTGAAATGTATTTTTAAAAATTAAAAGTATCACTTGCTTTTATAGAAGACCATAAGATATTTCCCAGATTTCCTAGCACAGTCCCTATCCCCAAAGTATTTTCTTGGAAGACGTGAAGTTTTAAGTTACATTTTTTTTGACATTAATATTCTTCAAGCATGCTCAATTCCTGTGTGCATATACATGTTTATCCAATATTGTAGGTGATAATATGACATTTTAAGTATTTCTAGGGAAAATATATCATAATTTTCTGTGGCTAAGTGATACTCAAATAATGAAAAGGATATAGAGCATGTGCCATCATAAGAAATTATTTGAATCAGGTTCTTAAAATAATTCAGATGCTTGACCCATGGAGCACATACTTCCAAGAAGCCCTCAGCAGCCTACTTTTCCACTGTCCCAGAACCCGCGGGAAACCTAGTTGAAGGCAATGTGGAAAATACACGTAAGAATACACAAGCTGGTGGGAATGCTCTCTTCTTTGGAAAGAAGAATTTTCTTGCCATCATTTGTTCACTATGAGATAACTCTGCAATGAGTTAAGAGGCACAGGCTTTGCCTTTTGTAGCAAACACTGATGACCTTAAAAGGACCAAAAGTGAGGGATAATTGGAGCAAAAGGAAACATCCATTGCCCAAAGAAAAGAAGTTAAGTAAGAGAGACAAACTATGAAGAAACCATAAAACTAAAATTATTTACCAGAGGACAAAAGGGCAGGGGGAGTCCTTGAATTTAAAAGAAAGTTCTGACTCTCAGATATATTCTGGTCCTGATGTTCAAATTGTTTTCATGGGTGAAAATAGAAGCATATCATTCAGTACTTACTGAGTGCTTTTTAAAATAGCCTACATGCAAATATACAAAATCTTTGCTTTAAAACATTCATTTTCTCATCTTGGTGGCATTTTGGATCCAAGTCTTCCTTCATTCTATATACGTTGCTTCAGTGCATATTGATTACCTGTGTTATTTTTCAGTGCAACCGGTTAATATTAACAAAACACGTGTTTCTCTTGCGGCACTGCTGAGGATAGAAATAAATAATTTCTGTCTTACAAAAATTTCCAATCTAGCTGAAGGGTCAACATGTCATCCCCTTGTGAAAGGATTTTTTTTAATTTTTAATTTTTTTATAAATATATAATATATTATTAGCCCCAGGGGTACAGGTCTGTGAATCGCCAGGTTTATACACTTCACAGCACTCACCATAGCACATACTCTCCCCAATGTCCATAACCCCATCACTCTCTCCCTACCCTCCTCCCCCCGCAACCCTCATTTTGTTTTGTGAGATTAAGAGTCTTATGAAAGGATTTTTGATGATAGGGCAGTATGTAAGTGCCAAATTAGTAGCAAGTGATAATCAGCAAGTTAGTGGAACAAAGGGAGATAGAGGACTGTGTGGGGCAGCAAACCACACCTGAGTTTAACAGCTTCAAACCATCAGCCTTTCATTTGTTTACTTCAGTACCTTGACATTGACTTACCTGAAGCTCTTTTCCTGATCTCTCTTAAGGTTCCTCAGATGTCTACAGATATCTGGAGACTCAAATGGGGCTGACTTGTCTAAAGTGGCCTCATTCCAATGCCTGGTAGTTGGTGCTGGTTGTTGGTGGACCCACGTGTCTCCAGCAGACTAGCCTCAGCCCCTCACATAGTGTGAGTGTTCTAAGAGGGTGTGAGGGAGAGCTGCAAAGGGCTTCCTTGTAGGCCTAAGCTTGAAAGACACACAGCATCAATTCTCCTACCTTTTGTTGAGTGAAGCAAGTGACTAGCCTTGCCCACATTCAAAGGTTGGGGAAATAGATTCCACTTCTTGGTGCCAAGAGCCACAGATCATTTGTGGCCATTTTTAATCTGTCACATCTCTAAACTTGATTTTTTTTTAAATGAACTCAAAACCTAGTCTGGGGGCACCTGGGTGGCTCAGTGGGTTGGGCCTCTGCCTTCAGCTCAGGTCATGATCTCAGGATCCTGGGATCGAGTCCCATATCGGGCTCTCTCCTTGGCAAGGAGCCTGCTTCCTCCTCCTCCTCTCTCTCTGCCTACTTGTGATCTCTGTCTGTCAAATAAATAAATAAATTAAAAACAAAAAACAAAAAACAAAAAACCTAGTCTGTTGGATAAGTTGGCCTTGATTTTTTCACTGGTTTCTCAAACCAAAAGTGTTAACCTCTTGACCTGCCCTTGGTGACTGGTCTTCACCTCTGCCTTGTCAGGCAAGCCAGGAAATTGGAAATTAGTTTGATTCTTCTCTCTTCTTCTTTCTCAGTCACTAGTCTCTTATAATTCCCATATTCATAGTTTCTTTCAGATATTTATTTTTTCTACCTCTCTGCTACATTCTAGTACATTTCTTTATTAAGCCTCATTTGAGATGACCTGATCTTTCTCTCTGTTTCCAGTCTGACCAAACTGCAACCAATTCTTTATGGTTATCACTCTAAATCCAAGCTTTAACTCTGCTGTTCATGGTCTTAAAAATCCTCAGTGATACTCCATTGCTTGTAGAATATCATTATATTCCTTAACATAAGAAACAGTCTGGCCCAAATGCTTCTTTACTACCTCCTTTTTTTTTATGCTCTTTCCAACTTCCCTTGGCCTCTCATGGGTTTGGCATTGAACTTACCTGCTCTTCCTTAAACATGCTACCCAGTTTCAAACCCATATGCTCTACTCCTGAGTTGCCTTTTTTTAAAAGAATAAATGTCCTTTTATTTCACATCTGTCCACCAACCTTATTCTCATCCTTCCAGACTGAGCACTAAAGTCACTTTCTGTAATGAAATTATGCCAACTCTTTCAGACAGAGTTATATTTGAATCCTCTAGTCTGATCATACCTTGATCTACTGCTAATAAATGACACAGAAGTCTTCTATGACATAAATGACATAGAAGTAATATCTAGCTTTGCAGTATTTTTAGGGTATGAGCTCTGTGCAGGTAGAGAAATTTACTTATTCCTATGCTTTAAGAGAGAATATGATAAATGAGGAATGTTTAGTAAATGCTAAATTGGATTAAAGGGAAAGTTATGAGTTTTGATCAAAGAGGATGGTACAGAGTGGTAGTCCCTTCATAATTTTTTTGAGTATAAGTCACAGTAAATCATGCATCTAACTTTGACTTAGTATACATACACACACACACGTGCACATGAATATCCATACAAATACATGCTATACACACACACACACACACACACACCCCAACATATATAAAAACAGTACTCACCCTCACTATGTGCAATAAGTTCTAATATTTCCTATTATCTCTACTGTATTCTATTTAGTTTTTAAAATACTCATTCCCTGCTCACTAAATTAAGTGATTAAATGACCACAAATGTATCTGAATGTTTGAAAACTGCTTGGGTAGAGCACAAAAAACATATTTCATTGATGTCATGGCTTTGCCTAAGGCTGGTCCTGATGGTCTCTTATGTATCCTGCAAAATTTAACAAAGTCAGCATTTTCCTTGGGTGATAGAGATTGTACTCTTAAAATTGTGGCTCCAAGTTGCTTAGGGTTTTGTGATCTAACAGATTCTTAGAAAAGCATGAACTTGCTAGGCATATTATTGAAAATCAAACTGTATCTTCAAGCATTCATGAGAGTCTATCACACTATAAGCAATTTTGGTAATTAACTCAACAGGATTAAGTTTAGATTTGACTTAAGTACTGAAAATATATTGTTCTCAAGTTGTAAATAATTCAAACAAGTGATGATTAAATTACTTTCATCTTTCTCATCTACTCTCATCTCTTCAGAAATTTTTTGTTGGATTTAAATGTCAGTGTTAGAATTTGAAAACAAAGCTCCTTTTCCTATGTAGGGGCACAAACCCTGTCTCTAAAAAATATGTGCTTTTAAGTATCTAATTTCACATTAATTGAATTTGTGTCATCACTAATAATAAATGAGATTATTGAGCACTTAACACAGATTAAGTCTTTAATATATGATAGAATATTACAGTATTTAAATAAAATAATTCAATATAATTAATTAGCACTGATGTAATCTTCTTAAGTATAACTTTTATCTCCACTTTTTCACAGATACTTCCTTTTACATGGTCAAATTATTTTTGAATCTAAATTATATATAAAACAATTACCCTATTTATCTATAAGTGCATTTCTATACATTCAAGTTTCTTTCTAAAATGCATCTAATGACATTTAAAAGAAACTACATAGATTGGCCTTTTGCCATTTAATCCCTTATAATTTGTAAAGATTCCATATTCTTATATTTAGTCTATATTGATCTAGCCTTAAGTTCCTCATACAGTCATTAAAATAATTGGAAGAGATCTAATTTAGGAAGAGTGGCTCATAGGCTTTCCTGTTAAATAATCATACATTCTTTATATAAAGAATCTCTAGCTTACAGTAATTCTAATTTTGTATAACTTCAGAAATATAAACAAACATTATTTACAAAAGTGATATTGCATAACATGTACCAATTTTTCTCTTTCATTTGTAAGGCAGATGGACAGCCCAGAACTATAGCCAGTTCTGGGGAATGACTCTGGAAGAAGGTTTCAAGTACCGTCTTGGGACCCTGCCGCCTAGCCACATGCTTCTCAGTATGAATGAAATGACAGTAAGTGGCCTCTCTGTCTGACTCAAATGTGTGTGTGTTTGTACAGGTATGTTTGTGTGTGTATTTAAAGAAATTTTAAATAACTAAAATAGTGGGTTTTGAGCTTTTGGAGATGTAATTTTGTCATATAAATAAAAAACCTTCCACCAAAATGGTTGCTACCTTCCCTGAACATTTCATGTAAAGTTTGAAGTTCACCAGCGTCAATTAGATGAAGTATCCTGTCTTCAAGAATGATTGTGTTCCCTTATACTGCTCATGATTTCATAGAAATTCCTATTTCTGATTACTGGCTATTTAGTGACCCAATGCACAAGCAAGTTGTCAGTTGTCATTATTTTTCTTTTTTAAGTAAACATCGTTATTTTTTTTAATTCATCCAAACAAAATTGTGCTGTCTTTGGGGTATCCATTATCATATGAGGCTAAGAGAAATGCCGGTCACTGCAGATGTGTATGTTATGATGATTCATAAAGGTTTATCCTCAAAATTTCCATTACATGAAAACCTTCAAATTTTGCCTGGTGACCTCACAAACTCCCTCATGAAATTTCAGCATTTCTTACACTCTTATGTTTTGTACTATTGTATCGGCTTTCTATTTCATTTTTAGGAGATGTTATCATCCCATAATGGGTATCTGGTATAAAGAGACTTCTGTTTCTCTAGTATTACAATCCTCTAACTCATAGAGCTGAAATTTGGCCACCATATGTGTGGTGTCCCAGGCACACATCTTCCCAGTTGAGATGTTGACTGTATTCAAGGCCTAGTTTAAATGCCCAAGCCTAAGAGGTGCTCACAGATGGTGGGAGTGCAGCCTCTTCACTTAGCAATGCAGTCTTTGGGTCCTGGCTGCCTGGAAGCTCCCAGTGGCTCTGAAGCAAGCAGGGTTGTTGTTTGCCATTGGATGAGTGTAAATCCACAACTTTCTTGTGAAGCATTTAATGTACTTTGCTTTCCAGAGATGTAATCCCCTGAGTTATTATAGCAATTCAAAGTGCAGTAGCAGGGCCTGCTAAATTATAACCAGTATCAGAAAATATCATAATAGCTGCCACATATCGAGGAGATGTGTGTTAAGCACTCTTATAAGCACTTTCATACCTTATCTCATCTAATTCCCACAGCAGCTTGATGTAGTGGGTACTATAATTATCCCCATTTTAAAGATGAGAAAATTGAGATTGAGAGAGGTTAAGTCACACTGAGATTGGGAAAAGTGAAAAGCCACCGCAGAATTACTTAAAGTGCACAGCCAGGACATCTTAAAACATCTGCTCCCAAAAATAGTCCCTAGAGTTCCAGTAGAATCTGTTAGCCTTAGCCAACACAGGTTCAAAAGAGCAAAAAGCAGAGCTAACTTTATGAAATTATCAGCTTAGATATACTCTTGGATCTTTCCTACAACCAGTAAAATATAGAATCTTTAGAGATGTGGCTTGGATTCATGGTTTTTAGTGACCTAATTAATTTAATATGATCAATTGGAAGAGTTATTATTATTACTATTTTTTTTCCTGGCTGCTTTCTTTTTCATTTTTATTCCCATCTGGGGGAAAAAAGAGGCAAAATTATTTAAGAAAAGAATAAATTCACTCTCTTTATAAGGATTTCTCTTTCCATCGCTTTTATTAAAGGCCTCAGTCAGCCAAATACTCATTTGAGTGTCTATACACATTTTCTCTGGATTATTTCTTTTTAAACTTTAATTTTTGCAACCTGGAATATTTTATATTCTAGAGAATATGAGAAAAGAAAAGGAAGAAAAGGAAGGTATAGAAAAGGAAGTTGAATTCTAATTCAGCATTTACTGGCTGTTAGGGATTTGTATGAAAGTCATTGTGGCAATATTTAAATGAAAAATCCTAATGATTAATATTTTGGGAGAATTAAAATTGCCAAGTGCTATGAATTAGTGTAATATAGTTGGCAGCTTATTCCAGGACATCAATAAGGAAAATTTGTTTGATCCGTAAGAGTTCCATTACCGACTTACAATGTAGGGCAAGGAACTAACTTCTTATTTCTAGGGCATAGTAGCTTGAGGGCTGAGGGTCTTCCAAAAAATTTCTAGTGTTAGAGTTGTCCTAATGTCTGGAGATAGAAGAAAATCATAAATATAACAATTACTTCCAGGGAGTGAATTGAGTTGAACAGGTTGCTATAGAAAGAGGTAAAAAAATATGTTAATTCTTACCCTGGTGACTACGTGGAAAATTACCTCAGTACAGCAACTTGCCTCAGGGTACAATGAAAATGAGGTTTTTTTTTTCCTTTGTAGATATGCTTCTGGATAACGTTTTTCCCTCACTTTTTCCCAACTTTTTTTTTTTTTAATACCATTTTCAATATAGGATGGTCTATGTATACAGCTGGGGTATGGAGTTGCCAATAGCTGTAATGATTTTGTTGAGGAACTCCACTGCATCCCTACCCCAAAACATCTTCCTTTCTTTGACTGTGTTTCCTGGATGAGAGTTGAGGTTCATATAATTCTTTATCTAGGGTGGGCAAGATGAGCCATGAGTCATTCCTGGTTTCTGAGAAAGCTCTTCTCTTTCCTGTTTGGATTCCTGGTTTCATTCCTTGTTTTAAGTCACTATTCCCATAATGTAATTGCTGAGCATGAGTTAGAGAAATATCAGTGGGCATTGTACACAGAGTTCTATGATCAAATAGTTATGAAAAATTTGCTGCATCTATATGAATTTATTAAATTCAAATGAATATTTGTAGAGTGTTAGTAGCAATGAAGAATAGAAAGATGTTGATAATGGAGGATGAAAAAAAGTTAACTTTAGGGTTTTGGGGAGCCCTTCCTGGATGACAATCCAGGACAGACAAAAAGGAAACATAAACTTAATGTTTTCCCTGGGTACAAGTAGAGTACCTGATGGGAAGTTAAAAAGGGGAAAGAAAGAAGGCTGAGAGGGACATTGTTTAGACCATGCAACTCCTTGCTGTGTATGAAGACTCTCTTCACCCTCAATGGAGTAATTATATCTGGTGTTAGGTCAACAAACCTGACTGGCTGGTAAATGCATGCCTATTTTTTTTCCCCTAAAGGTTTTCTTTTTTGTTTGTTTCAAGTTTTTGTTTAAATACTAGTTAGTTAATAAGATATAGTATAATAGTGCTTTCAAGAGTAAAATTTAGTGATTCATTACTTACATATAACATCAGTGCTCATTACAAAAAGTGCCCTCCTTAATACCCAATACTCACTTAGACTATCCCCTGCCCACCTCTCTTCCATCAACCCTCATTTTGTTCTCTATAATTAAGTCTCTTATGGTTTGCTTTCCTTTCCTTCCTCTCCCCATTCCCCTTTTTGAAGGTTTTCTTAGTTTGAGATTGTTTAAATTGATGTCTTGATTGGACAGTTCTGTTCTAAATGTTTCTATACTAAAAGTGTTAAGAACTAATGGATTAATTAACCATTCTCTGGCCCTCCATTGAAATTTTGTATGTTGTATAGATAGAGTCACAATGGGACTGATTGGGAGCTGGCCATCAGAAGGAATGCAGCTCACCACAAGAAATTCAAATTCTGCCTCCTGAGCATTTTGTCTTCTTAAGTATTTCAGTATTTCAATATTTCAGTATTTCTCAACATTTGTTCCATGGGCTAGCAATCTTGCAAGATTAGGACTAAAGGTGTTCCATCTGTGGTCAAATAAATTTGTGTAATGGTACATTATATCTTCACACTAGAGCAGAAGTATATTTAGGGATCAATCAGAACTTTCTCAGTGTCTCCGAAAGAAAACAATGGAGACAACCAATTATTATGACAGTATGCAAACAAATCTGGCATTGACTGAGGTCCTTTTGAGCTAGCAGAAACATTACAGTTGAAGTCTGTTAATAGGCATGTGTGAGCCAGTGTGTTTACCCAAGTGGGCACCATTGCATTTACCACGAGGAACATGAGCTCTGGAGCCAGTGCACTTGGGGCTCAGTCTGGTTCTTTCACTTGTTGCCTCCATTTTCTCCTCTGTGAAATGGTGATGGCAGTAATATCTTGCTCATAGGGTTGTTAGAAGTCCATGAAATGCTGAAAAAGAAGTGCTTATTATATACCATATTATATACATATATAATAGAAATGTTATCATATACCATGCAAAGTTGTTCTTTCTCCTTTGGATTAACTTTGGGAGAATAGTAGGGTCAATTCCCTACTATTCCTTCCTACTAATTTAGTAAGAACTAAATTATCAAAAGCTTCATAACTTGCAGATTTTTATTTCATAAGGAGTTATAGCTCTGGGTTTATTGGCGCTGGTGGAGTTTACATATTTCCGGTGAACCTAAAAGTTCTACTATGCTTCTAAATCCAATCCAATCCAATCCAATCATATCAAATCAAATCAACAGCTTAGTACCTGAGTGTTTTTCCAGACATAATGTTCAGGTGTTTTTGAATTTGGGAGATAACTTTAAGAAGCTTCACTGTGTTATAGCCTACTATAAATATTGTGAATATTTTGAATGAAAAATACTATTTTCAAACAGAAATAGGGAAATTAAGAGTTCACTTATAGACTTGTCTCAGCTAAAAATAAGTTTTTAAAGTAGTTTTGTTGTTGTTGATTCTCTAGGGAGAATAATGAAATGAACAAAGCTATTATAGATGTTTTAAAAACTTTTTCATCAATCTTATAGCTTACTACTATAACATCTTTTCCCAGCCACCCAAGATGTATGATTTTGGTGAGTTTTAGTTGGCATTACTAACACAGGAAAAATAATGTCTTTATGGTTTGTTGGAAGCTAAAGTAAAATATTTTGTGTATTATATAATAACTTTTAAAGCCACCAATCATTGAGAATGAGTAATGAAAATTTAATTGTTTGAATACTTGATCACTGTCTAGAAAATATTCAGTATTGACTGACTGGATTTCTTTCTTTAAAAAAAAATATTTATTTATTTGAGAGAGAAAGCACAAGTGGCAGGGAGGGGGAAAGGGAAAAGCAGATTCCCCGCTGAGCAGGGAGTCCTAGGACGCCTGGCTTGATCCTGGGGCTTAGGGATCATGACCTGAGCCGAAGGCAGATGCTAACCAACTGAGCCACCCAGGTGCCCTTGGATTTATTTCTCTTGTCATTAGTTATAATAAGAGGATTTGATTTTTCCTTTCTGAAGTATGTTTCAATGATAGCAAGCAATCTCATCAAGGGATGAGAAGTACCATTGGAAAAAAATCAAAGGGAATATTACCATGTGTAGTTTGTAACCCTCCTCCATAGGCTATTGAAAATTTTTATTTGATTAAAAATAATCTACTTGATTCCAAATATGTTTGTCACCTATATAAATAGAAGCCTCTGTGGCAGGCAGAGAGAAAGAGGAGAAAGCAGGCTTTCCGTGGATCGGGGTGCCTGGGTGGGTCAGTGGGTTAAAGCCTCTGCCTTCAGCTCAGGTCATGATCCCAGGGTCATGGGATGGAGCCTCACATTGGGCTCTCTGCTTAGCAGGGAGCCTGCTTCCTCTCTCTCTGCCTGTCTCTCTGCCTACTTGTGATCTCTCTCTGTCAAATAAATTAAAAAAAATCTTTAAAAAATTAAAAAAAAGAAATGGTACAGTAAATTTATTATTAGTCATTCTTAACTTTAAAAAAATGTGTATATATATTTCTCCTTTATTTGTTAAAGGACAGCTTTGTGTCACTCATTGTAAAAAAAGGAAAAACACCCGAACACAAGTCCATACGGAACTGCATGAAAAAGAAAGAAATCAACCCACCATCCTCCAGAAACAATTATCATTAACATTTCATGAATATCATTAAAGATATGAATAATAAAGCTGGAAGGAGAGATAGTTGGAGCTAACATTTGAACCTGTACTAAGAACTTTACATGGATTACCTTTAAATCATAAACTAGAGACTATTAATCTCATTTTACAGATAAACTCAGAGCAAATGAGCAACATTCATTAGCAATCTGAGTCAGGAATTCAGACTCTTGGTTCCTCAAAAAATTGAAAATAGAGCTACCCTATGACCCAGCAATGGCACTACTTGGTATTTACCCCAAAGATACAAATGTAGTGATCCGAAGGGGCACCTGCACCCCAATGTTTATAGCAGCAATGTCCACAATAGCCAAACTATGGAAAGAGCCCAAATGTCCATTAATAGATAAATGGATAAAGAAGATGTGGTATATATATACAACGGAAAAATACTCAGCCATCAAAAAAAAGAAATCTTATCATTTGCAATGACATGGATGGAACTAGAGGGTATTATGCTAAGTGAAATAAGTCAACCAGAGAAAGACAACTATCATATGATCTCACTTATATGTGGAATTTAAGGAACAAAACAGGATCATAGGGGAAGAGAGGAAAAAATAGAACAAGACGA
>RCUC01144532.1:0-14609 GCA_003697995.1 Taxidea taxus jeffersonii | reverse complement strand
ATTGTTTGTATTTCTTTGGTGTTGGTTGTGATCTCTCCTCTTTCATTCATGATTTTATTTATTTGGGTCCTTTCTCTTTTCTTTTGGATAAGTCTGGCCAGGGGTTTATCAATCTTATTAATTGTTTCAAAGAACCAGCTCCTATTTTCATTGATTTTTTCCACTGTTTTTCTGGTTTCCACTTCATTGATTTCTGCTCTGATCTTTATTATTTCTCTTCTCCTGCTGGGTTTAGGCTTTCTTTGTTGTTCTTTCTCGAGCTCCGTTAGGTGTAGGATTGGGCTGTGTGTTTGAGACCTTTCTTGTTTTTTGAGAAAGGCATGTATCGCTATATATTTTCCTCTCAGGACTGGCTTTGCTGTGTCCCACAGATTTTGAACCATTGTGTTTTCATTATCATTTGTTTCCATGGTTTTTTTCAATTCTTCTTTAATTTCCTGGTTGACCCATTCATTCTTTAGAAGGATACTCTTGAGTCTCCATTTATTTGGGTTCTTTCCAAATTTCCTCTTGTGATTGAGTTCTAGCTTCAGAGCATTGTGGTCTAAAAATATGCAGGGAATGATCCCAACCTTTTGATACCGGTTGAGACCTGATTTATGACCCAGGATGTGATCTATTCTGGAGAATGTTCCATGGGCACTAGAGAAGAATGTGTAGTCTGTTGCTTTGGGATGGAATGTTCTGAGTATATTTGTGATGTCCATCTGGTCCAGTTTGTCATTTAAAACCTTTATTTCCTTGTTGATCTTTGCTTAGATGATATGTCCATTTCAGTGAGGGGAGTGTTAAAGTCCCCTACTAGTATTGTATTCTTGTCAATGTGTTTCTTTGATATTATTATTAATTGGTTTATATAGTTGGCTGCTCCCATGTTAGGGACATAGATATTTAAAATTGTTAGATCTTCTTGTTGGACAGACCCTTTGAGTATGATATAATGTCCTTCCTCATATTTTATTATAGTCTTTGGCTTAAAATCTAATTGACCTGATATAAGGATTGCCACCCCAGCTTACTGATGTCCATTAGCATGGTAAATTGTTTTCCACCCCCTCACTTTCAATCTGGAGGTGTCTTCGGGTCTAAAATGAGTTTCTTGTAGGCAGCATATTGATGGGTTTTGTTTCGTTATCCATTCTGAAAACCCTGTGTCTTTTAATTTGGTCATTTAGCCCATTTACATTCAGGGTAACTATTGAGAGATATGAATTTAGTGCCATTGTATTGCCTGTAAGGTGACTGTTACTGTATATTGTCTCTGTTCCTTTCTGATCTACTACTTTTAGGGTCTCTCTTTGCTTAGAGGACCCCTTTCAACATTTCCTGTAGAGCTGGTTCAGTGTTTGCAAATTCATTCAGTTTTTGTTTGTTCTGGAAGCTTTTTATCTCTCCTTCTATTTTCAATGATAACCTAGCTGGATAAAGTATTCTTGACTGCATGTTTTTCTCGTTTAGTGCTCTGAATATATCATGCCAGTTCTTTCTGGCCTGCCAGGTCTCTGTGGATAAGTCTGCTGCCAATCTAATATTTTTACTATTGTATGTTACAGACTTCTTGTCCCGTGCTGCTTTCAGGATTTTCTCTTTGTCACTAAGACTTGTAAATTTTACTATTAGATGGCGGGGTGTGGACCGATTCCTATTGATTTTGAGGGGTGTTCTCTGCACCTCCTGGATTTTGATGCTTGTTCCCCTTGCTATATTAGGGAAATTCTCTACAATAATTCTCTCCAATATACCTTCTGCTCCTCTCTCTCTTCTTCTTCTGGAATCCCAATTATTCTAATGTTGTTTCGTCTTATGGTATCACTTATCTTTTGAATTCTCCCCTCGTGATCCAGTAGTTGTTTGTCTCTCTTTTGCTCAGCTTCTTTATTCTCTGTCATTTGGTCTTCTCTATCACTAATTCTTTCTTCTGCCTCATTTATCCTAGCAGTAAGAGCCTCCTCATTTTTGATTGCACCTCATTAATAGCTTTTTTGATTTCAACTTGGTTAGATTTTAGTTCTTTTATTTCTCCAGGAAGGGCTTTTGCTTCCCCAGACAGCGTTTCTCTAATATCTTCCATGCCTTTTTTGAGCCCGGATAGAACCTTGAGAATCATCATTCTGAACTCTAGATCTGACATATTAACAATGTCTGTATTGATTAGGTCCCTAGCCTTCGGTCCTGCCTCCTGTTCTTTTTTTTTTTTTGTGGTGAGTTTTTCTGCTTTGCCATTTTGTCCAGATAAGAATATATGAAGGAGCAAATGAAATATTAAAAGGGTGGCAAAGACCCCAGGAAAATGTGCTTTAACCAAGTCAGAAGAGACCCCAAATTGTTGGGGGGAGAAAGGGGGTAAAAAGAAGTTCAGAAAAAAAAATTAAAAAAAGAAAACAAATAAAAAATATAAAAAAGAAAAATATATACTATAGATATATTAGACGGGTGACTAGAACAGGGTCACCCACTTAATTTGGGGAGTATTTTGGTCTCTTAGAAGAAATTACCTCCCAAAATTTTAAAGAATGAAAAACATATATAAGAGTAAGCACAATGAAGGAATGGAATATGACTATAAAGATGAAAAAGAAATTTTTTTAAATTCCTAACAAAGGAGTTGATAAGGTAAGTTGGTTGGGAGAATAAAGAAAATGAAAGTGGAGAGAATTTGCTAGGGCTGGAGACTAGATCAAGCCTGGTGCTAGATTTAGGGAGTATTTTGATCTATTAAAAGAAGTTGTATTCCAAATTTTTGAGAAGAAAAAACCCTATGTGTATACAAAAAGTAAAGTTAGATACAATGAAGGATAAAATATGAGTATAATAATGAGGGTTAAAAAAATATTTTTTTTATGAAAGGTATTAAGATAAACTAGTTAAAAAAAACTTTAAAAGAGGAAAGGGTAAAAGTTAAAAAAAATTAGCAGCAGAAGAATAAAATTTTTAAAAATCAATTAACTTTGCAAGACTAAGGATTCATGCGGAGAAAGCCATGAATTCCATGCTTTGCTCTCTCCTCCTCTGGAATTCCGCTATTCTCCTTGGTATGTGAACTTGGGCTTGGCTGGATTTCTTTTTGATCTTCTGGGGGAGGGTGCTGTTGTAGTGATTTTCAAGTGTCTCTGCCCCAGGTGGAATTGCACCACCCTTACCAGGGACCAGGCTACGTAATCCGCTCGGGTTCACTTTCGGGAGCTTTTGTTCCCTGAACGCTTTCTGTAGAGTTCCAGAGGATGAGAATGAAAATGGTGGCCTCCCAATATCCGGCCCGGAGGAGCCAAGAGCTTGGGGCCCCACTCCTCAGTGCGCCCTCAGAGAAAACTGCTCAATCACTCCCATCTCCCTGGCCTCCAGCCGCGCTTGGAGAAAAGCGTTCAGTCACTCCCTTCTCCCTGGCCTCCAGCTGCACTCCTAGCTCACCCATCCAGTGACCAAGCATCTCTGTAGTCTCCGAACCCCGCAGATCCCTGAGCTCTTCCATGTTGGGGTCTTCCCAGATCTTGTGGGGACCCCATTCACAGAGCACCAGCCAGTGCTATGGATTATGGTTCAAGGTAACCCCAAGTTGAGAGCTCACTTCTCGGCTCTGTCTTCGCAGCCAGCTTCCCTGCTCTAATACCTGCGAGTGAGCTCTGCGGCACTCAGATACCCCCGATCCTTCTGTTACCCTGTGGGACCTGAGGCCATGCTGTCCCCGTGTGGGCTTCACCCCGGTTTAGCCTCTGGAGTGGTGTCCCTCCGTGGAGCAGACTTTTAAAAGTCCTGATATTGTGCTCCTTTGCTCCACCTCTTGCTGGGAGCCAGCCCCTCCCCCGGTGGTCTATCTTCCCGTTGCTTTGGATTCACTTCTCCGCTGGTCCTACCTTTCAGAAAGTGGTCAATTTTCTGTTTCTAGAATTGTTGCTCTTCTCCTCTTTGATCTCCTGTTGGATTTGTAGGTGTTAAGAATGGTTTGATAAGCTATCTAGCTGATCTCCTGCTGCCTGATGTCATCTCAGCCTGCTACTTCTCTGCCATCTTGACTCCCCCTCCCCTAAAAATTTTAAAATGTCAACTTGGTCTCTTCCATGATAAAGTTGCAATTGGACTGCAATTGGAAAGGAAGAGAAAGGGTACCATGTACCTTTTTTTTTTAAGATTTTATTTATTTATCCGACAGACAGAGATCACAATTAGGCAGAGAGGCAGAGAGAGAGAGGAGGAAGCAGGCTGTCCGCAGAGCAGAAAGCCCGATGCCGGTCTCGATCCCAGGATGCTGGGATCATGACCCAAGCCGAAGGCAGAGGCTTTAACCCACTGAGCCACCCAGGCGCCCCCCATATACCTTTTTTTTGAGACCAAACTGCCGTGGCAAGCATCAAAGGGAAGTAATTTTTTAGTTAGGTCTTAAAGGTAGAGTAAATATCGCACCAAGAAACAGAAGAAGAATGTTCTGCCAAGGTGATGGAATGTCTTAAGTCAAGACTGCGAAACACTAGGCAGGTCAGGAACACATGGAAGACATTCTATGATTCATGTCTCTATTCTCCACAGGAAAGCCTCAGTCACATATGATGCTAAGTAAAGTTTTGTGGATGGATCAGATGACAGAAGCTTATCCTTGGAAGTTATAATTTGGACTTCTTATTTTAAAGCAGGCATATATTTTTTATTAACCTTAATACATTCATCAATTAAGATAATTTAGAACACCATGACCTTTAACTGCAGTTCTCTGGGTATTCATGGATGTATGTATGACCAGTCAGTCTCTTCTCCATCAGTACCCAGTGTACTGCACAGAGAAGGCTTCCATAAATAATTCTCACATGAAAGAATAAACCTATGAATTTTGCAAGTAGGTGGCACTGGATAGAAGGCAGAGAGTAAATAACTTGCCAACTTCAATAACGTATGTATGCAAGGCATAAAATAGATCTTAAGTACTACTTGTTTATAACAAAATAATTACATTTTAATCAAAAATGTATAAGCAACTAGAATATTAAGCAAATGAGAAATACAATAAAGAAAAATGATCATGAAAATCTTGAACTCTGATTTAAGCCCTATAATAACTAAGGCAGTCAAGCAATATTCATCCTTTTCTCTTGACATTGATTCATTCGTGGATTCAAAAAATAGCTGCAGAATGCAATTTATGCAAAAAAGCACTAATGCAGGCTCCCATTATCCTTCTGGTTAAAATCTGAAAACTTGGTATTAGCTATGCACGTATTTAACATACACACCGGATTATGAATATACATATGTGTGCACATACATGCAACTAGTTTCTTCACAAAACTGTTCAGGACAGGATTGTTTTCTCAACACCTGCAGTTTGCATGACTCCCGTATGGTATATTCTTTGATTGCAACTTACAAAATGGCCTTGAATTTCAAGCTAAGTTCTTTTAAAAGCTCTGAACATATTTATGCTAGGAATAAAGTTTATGGAAGAAAAATAGCATTTGAAAGGTATTTTTACTGCAGTGTGACCAAAATCTAGGAAAAGAAAAAAAGAGGAAAGCTGGATTTTCTTGAGGATCCATCCTACTTTAATCTCAGGAATTTAGAGATACAACTTAATGGAGGACATACACTGTTGTGCAGGTCCCTAGAGAGGTAGAACCAACTTCCCATTTCATTGGAGGGAGCCATCTGTCCCTGCCCTAAGGGCAAAACCAGTTTCTTCTCCAGATGTCTCCCTGCTGTTTCGTGCCCCATCAACCTTGGCTGCATCCACTCCCCTTTAAGGCAAAAAGATTAAATCTAGTGAAATATCTTGTGTTATATTTCCCAAAAGAATATTGTGAGAAAATAATGCATATCATATATTAATAACCAATTAAAGAATTTGTCACACATAACCAATAAAAGAAACTATTTGTCATAATTAGTTGCTGATTAAATGTTTGCTAAGACTGAAAGAATGCATTATAACTATATAGATACAGATGATTTGTCAAAATCCACAAATGAAGTGGGAAGTCATCACTATTTATAAACATTGAAAATATGTGTAGCTATTGACAACTTCTTGATAATTCACAGGTCTCTCAGACTCAGGAAGTAATAAGGGAGTACATATAGCATGGCTCCCTGATTTGGGGTAATTCAAAAAATGAGAATATTCTATCTTTGGATAGATGAAGTAGTGGGACTCTGTGTCTAATGTCAAATAGTTCTGCCAACTAACTGTAGTCTCTCTGAAAAGAGAAATAATAATAATTTCCTTAAAAGTTTTTAGTGAAATTTAAGTGAAACAAAGCAAGTAACGCACTTGCTTAAATCCTTATCACATTGTAAACTCTTTTGATATAAGAGAGACACTAAAATGAAATCATAAGATCAAAATCTAATAAAAATAAGTGTCCATCACTAACCCTATTACACTTTTATTTTTAGTAATTTTTTATAGAATAAATTCTTGCTAATGGTTTTCATTATTTGCAGTGGTCTGCTACTCTAGAGATGTAATAGTAATTGGGGAAAAAAGAGAACATTCGTCATGGCCTTTTCTATGGCTGTTTTGTTGCTTCAATCATGAGACCCATGAAGAGTGAGAATAAGGAGCAAATAAAATTTCTAAAGTGTTGGTGTCATTGGCTCAAAGGTTTTCTGTTTTTGTATATCCCTTTAGCACCCTAGCTGATCAGTGCTAGGGAAGGGATCATGGCTAGGGAATGGATTATTTTTCTGAGTGCTGGGAGAAATTCACTTGAATTAAGTTATATAGCAGATCAATGAAAGGAATTCCTTGAATATGTGAATATCTAATATACATATTTTGAGCCGTTCTTTTCTCTCTTCTTATTTTTTAAAGGAACGGTAAATGATCATGGTATGTTCTCTTTATTTCTTGTTCTAATCTTACCCTTTCTAACCTCTCACTTCCCACTCCCCCATCACTGTAAGTACACACATACACACACACACACACACACACACACACAAAGAAGTCGGACTTTGTTACCGTTGTCCCAGAAGGGAGTTAGTTATCACAACTTCTTTTCTTTTTATTACACTACTAGTTATTTAAAATTTCTGTTGGAACCACAAAGATTACTTTATTCTAGGATCTCCCCTAAGACAAAAACCCTGGTAACCATAGCAGCCTTGCCATCCAGTCTCTTGAATCCACAACAAAATGCAGCTAGAAATGCTTAGCACAGTCTCCCAAGGCAAACATCGCTGTGATGAGTGACAAACTGAAACAATAGGAACTGCTCCTGTTGCCATGGAAACAGGCCTTTCCGTCTGAGCGGCTCCAGTCCCAGGATTCACAATCTAAAGCTTTGCAAAGGAATGCTGGTCTTAACTTCCCTACTGGTTAGCACTCACCAGCAGACTAACACCGTCTTGACAGAAAGTATGAAAGGTCATTTACAAAGGGGAAGGGTTGAACTCCTTCCGCTTACTCTCACTGAAGAGGTATTTATAGCTGATGGTATGCGTGTAATCTTCAGATTTTATTTTTTCACGTGTCTGACAGTGACAGCTCCTTCTCTCCTTTCCTTCCACTTCCCAGTATCACTGTTGCCAAATGGCAAGGAGCAAACACCATCAAAAGAGTAGAGCAAGACATGTGGAGATCAGCCTTGGTATTAATTAGGCAACCTTGAAGGCAAGGCAGTGTGGAACGTAAAATGCAGTAAGTAGTAATTACTAGTCTTAATAAAACCATCAAATTTCAAGTTAGAAACTCAGAGGTGGTTTAAAGGCTGAAGGAGAGGCAATGAAGACATTTTTTCTTAACCCACCTCCAAATACTATGGAATAATACTAGAAAAAAAAAATCTGTGCATTCTGTTTTGATCTCTTTTTTCTAACCTTCTTTCCTACTGTTTCTCTGAACATACTCTGATCTGGCTACTCTTCAAAAATGCCCAGCCTTTGCTGCCTTTATTCTATTTGTTTATGCTCTTTTATCAGCAAGAATGCCAACCTCCTGAAAAAAAAATTGTTAAAATGTTACTTTTTCTTGGGACGCCTGGGTGGCTCAGTTGGTTAAGCAGCTGCCTTCGGCTCAGGTCATGATCCCAGCGTCCTGGGATCGAGTCCCACATCGGGCTCCTTGCTCGGCAGGGAGCCTGCTTCTACTTCTGCTGCTCCCTCTGCCTCTGCCTGCCTCTCTGTCTGCCTGTGCTCGCTCTCTCTCTCTTTCTAACTAATAAATTAAAAAAAAAAAATCTAAAAAAAAAAAGTTACTTTTTCTTTAATGCCACTCTCAAAAGGTCGCTTCCTTATGAATTTTCCTTGGTACCCCCCACTTGAGTGTGCTCTCCCGACTTTCTTGTAGTTCCTCAGATTTCACCTTGGAGTTCCAGAGTCAACTATATTGCACACAATGGGGAGACATGGATAGAGAAGGAAAGAGAGAAATTAGCAGAGAGAAGCTGAGGAAGAACCCACCATGTGAATTGTGCCCATGATTCTGCCTGCCATTTCAGTTAATAAATGTATGGGCCAATAAATAAATAAATAAATGAATGAATAAATGTATGGGCCAAAGGAGGCTGAGTTGTGGGGTATCTGTTGCTCCCTAAAGTGATCGGGTTTCCTGCATGTGTAGCTTAGTTTGACTGTTTACCCTGTTGGATTTAATTCTGGTAATTAAGATAAATATATAATATATATCATATGTCACATGTGATGTATGTTATATTATGTATATATGTATGCAGAGAGAGATAAAGATAAATATCTGTATATGTCTGTATATCTAAATATCTGTATTTTACTACATGGCTCCCAAACTCAATGCAAATTGCACATAAAGTGTCCAGCTGAAAAACAGTAATTTTTGTGGTGGTTGTTATTGTTCTTCTTCCTGATGTCAGCTGCGTTGGACTCAATCCTGATTTACCTTTGAAGCAAGCTGTTTTCAGGCTTTGGAGTTATTCAAACCCTTTGAAAATATTTGACCATTGAATTAAAATATATTGACCTCAAAATAGAGTAAGTTAAAAAATTAAAAAGTCAACATTTAAATACAGGGACTCAACTGTAAACTGTAAAATTACTATTTGTATTCAATTTTCAAATTGAAAATAATTTTGTAATGCATTTTTATCTATTTGCAACAATTCCTGAACGTGTGTAATTTAAAAAAAAAAAGAAAATTTGAAATTTAACTAGTCACTTGTAGCCACATTCTATTAAATAAAAAAAAAAGTGCAAATTTTCTCATTTAAAAAAATTTCTCTTGGGATTTTTAGTATGTACCTTGAGTGTTTCATAATGTCTTTGATAATCTTTGGGCTAGGGATTCTAGCAGCTAGAGTCTTAGGACTTAATAAGACAACCTTGAATTGTTCTTATTGAGGGATGACACAGGAGCACCACAGTTGTCTTCTCAAGGATTTTTAGGAGTAAATTTGACTCCCCTTCATTTGCATCTCACCTTTGTAAGACATGACTCAGTTTGTTCTCTCTTATGATATACCTGTGTCTCCCACTATCGGTATTTGTTCACCATGACATTTTCATATCCTTTCCTTTTCCTCATGTTTCATTCCTCCTCTTATAAATTGTGTTTACTTTTGTACTTTAGATCTAGATTGTTAGGCTTTTATCAATGTAACTGGGTTGCAAAAGTGTACATACACTCAGGTGTGCACAAAAATCATAGCTAAATTATTTTATGTAAAAATTATGTAATAATTTTATGTAAATTATTTTATGTAATTTATGTAATTAACTTATGTAAAAAATTTTATGTAAATTTTCTCATAGATCATTATTCTTCTAGACAGTGGGGAGAAACATTTGTTAATCAGCAACATCTGAGCACCTTCCAGTTTAACAGTACCTTCCAAGTCTAAGTAGATCCTCTCTGTTTAATATTTAGCCATGTTAGAAGTCAGATTCCTATCAGGGCTGCTTCATCACCCACCTCCCCACCCTGACCCCTGCTGCACCCTTTCCCAAGATGGCACCTGGAGGTAAGTGAAAGATCTTTATTGTGTTTCATGGAGGAAAAGCTGCCTGGGGTTTACCTACCACGGATGTCTTTTCAGGATGACTCCTCTGGTATTTGTGGGTTCACTGGTGTGTCCATGGGGTAGAGTTAATTGAGTTCTATTCCTGAGCAGCCAGCTCTTTCACCAGCTAGTCAAAGACCATGAGGTCTGGTCTCTTAGCTCAGGGGTGACATTGGGGTCTGGTCTCTTGCTCAGTCTTGATGACTCAGTTCCACCTCAGTAATTGCTATTTTACAGATCCACCCTGAAGTCTGGCAGTGACTATTTCTGAACTTCATTTTCAATGACCAACTTTATTGTTCTTGGCTACAAAGCCACCATGGCCACACTGTTCTTGACAAAGATTCTTTTGGTAATCTCCTCAACCAGGCTCTCAATTCGTTATCTCACTGTTTTCAACTTGTGATCCACATCACAAATTTCTCTTTGTTTCTAACATTTTTCTTTATTATATCCTTCTAAATTCAAATCCCATTTGTTAACAAAAGAATGAAAAAGACATACCCATGAAAAAATTGGCTTAAGTTTTCACAGCTCCTATCCATTGAACAATGTCACTTTTACAATGCCCTCCAGGCTCATTATAATCCACTAACTAACATTTTTACCTATAGGAATGGGATGCTAGAGTTAATCTGAAAATAGAAGACTTCTATCCTGGACTCATTTTGATTTCATCTAAGGAAAAGATGACTTACTCATACTGGGCCAGTCATGTTCTCTTTCCAAAGCTGCTCTAATGCAGCCCTTATTTATTAATCAGAAGCAAAATGGAAGAATAGGTAGTTTCTTCAGAAAAAATAAAAATAGAGGTGAAATGCGTCCTGTGTTCCAGATACCTTTCCATTCCCTGTTCACATCTTTTTTTTTTTTTAAGATTTTATTTATTTATTTGACAGAGATTACAAGTAGAGAGAGAGGAAGGGAAGCAGGCTCCCCAGTGAGCAGGGAGCCCGATGTGGGGCTTGGTCCCAGGACCCTGAGATGATGACCTGAGCTGAAGGCAGCGGATTTAACTCACTGAGCCACCCAGGTGCCCCCACATCTTTTCTGTGCCTTTGTTGTATTTTATTTTTTAAGATTTTATTTATTTATTTCACAGTCAGAGATCACAAGTAGACAGAGAGGCAGGCAGAGAGAGAGGGGGGAGGAAGCAGGCTCCTCGCTGAGCAGAGAGCCTGATGTGGGGGTCGATCCCAGGACCTGGGATCACGACCTGAGACGAAGGCAGAGGCTTTAACCCACTGAGCCACCCAGGCGCCCCCCCGCTTTGTTTTATTCTGACCCTGGAAAATGGAAAGTACTTTTAATCTTCATAATGTTTCCATTATATTTCTATAAGCTAACTCAAGGTTATTTCTGATATATTTAATTAAAGATTTTTAATGAGCACACGTGTGGTGTTTCTTTCTTTCATGACCAAATTACCCCACCAAAGACAAAAGGGTATTTTGGCCTTGATTTTAAATACTTTCAAAGAAGTGATTCTAGGATGTTAAAGGAAGGGTAACCTCAACTTGTAGGTCCAAAGTGTTACAACTCAAATCAATTTTCTCGCATTAGAGAAGAGAATCCTTCTCTCTTCTTTGTATGAGTCTCCATGTTGCCAGTTTCATATTATTATATTGTGGAATTCAACCAGTTGCTATAGCTGAAGCAGAAGAAAAAAAATCCATTTCTCTTGGCTGATATTTGGATATTTTCTATCTGTCCCTCTTATGAATATCCTGGTGAATATTTTGTTATAACTACTGCTGATATTTTTAAAGTAAAATTGCATTGTTATTTTATCCTTTAATGCAGTCTTAGAAATATTTTCCTGCTTTCTTAGAATACTGATATGGTTCCTAATGTTTTTTCCTACCCACATCCATTTCACTTTCTTCTGGTTGCTGCAACTCTGTTTGCATTTAGGGAGCTGTTCCTTCTCATTTCTTGCAGTCTTGGTAAGACTTCCAATGCAGGTATTCCAGCTTGTTCTGAGAAAATCCAATGGTTCCCATTCTATAGATATTGATGTAGTTCTTGAAATCTCTGAGCCCTGATTGTGACTTTTATCCATCAGTCTTTTGAGTTACTCCATATTCTCCCTCAAAATGCCTTATTACTTCAAATAAAGTTCTGCCATTTGTAGATAAAGAGTGCTAAGATAAATAAGTATTTTCCCATTAAAAAAATAACCTACTGATCTATGATCTTGATTTATCTTTGAGTTGACAGCTAGATATTTTGGCTGAACTGTTTATACTGTAGGAAATTTTGTCTTCTTTAGTTTAGTATTCTATAACTTAGATTTTGCAGTGCTATGCATGCTTGGATTCCATTTTCAGGGTTTTAAAAAGTATTTCTTAGAAATTTGTCAGCAGGGCAGAATTAAATGAGTAAAGCTCATCCATTTTCTAATTATCAATTTATTATTGTTTTAATTCTTTCTGACAGTGTCCAAAATCTTGGAAAGAAAAAAAAAGGAAACACCAAAATATAATGTAAGTTTCATGACAGTGTTTGAAATATCTAAAGAAAAATTATTTAAAAGTGTTATCAAGTTAAAGAATAATCAATATGGTTTTCTGGTCAGTACCGTTTCATATAAAAAAAATTTTATACAACATTACTCAACCTAAAACAGATTTCATTTTTTATGTCTTTGGTAGTCTCTCATGAGTACTAATTTAAGCAATAATACAAATTATAAGCATCTAACACACATTTATAAGTTTATAACTTTTTAAATATTGGAATAATAGTAAATATACAGGAAAGAAAAAAGAAATACATTGTGTGTGTGTGTGTGTGTACAAGGTACCTGTGGAAGCTTTATTTTAGTGTGTATAGGTGTGCATGTGTATATATATGTGAGAGTATTTTTTTTAATTTACTAATAAATGATGGACGAGTGACTTTCTTGTATAAAGATATGTCCTTTTCCTGCTCTGTACTTGTTCCTTCTTCTCTTCCTTAAATTGTCCCTTGAGTTAGGCCTTCACATAATAGATAGGATTTTTCAATAATGTCAATTTTGTTGCTATCCATAGATAGCAGAAGAGAATATTTAATCCTCATCTATCAATCACCGAAACCAAAAACCATCAAACAATGACTAATTTTCCCCTATCAACTATCTCATTTAATTCCACTGTTTCTGTAATATTTTGAAGGAAATCCCAGACTTATGCATTACCTGTATAGATGTTTCAGTATATATTTTTAAAATAATGCTTCTCTTCTTTTAACAAAACCACAACCTCAGGGTGCCTGGGTGGCTCAGTGGGTTAAAGCCTCTGCCTTCGGCTCAGGTCATGATCCCAGGGTCCTGGGATCAAGCTCCACATCGGGCTTTCTGCTCAGCAGGGAGCCTGCTTCCTCATCTATCTCTGCCTACTTGTGCTCTGTCTGTGCAATAAATAAATAAAATCTTAAAAAAAAAACAAACACCACAACCTCATATCACATCTGAAAACAAAATAGGGTTTTACTAGCCTACCTACCCTCTTCCTGAAGTAATTATGAACTCTTGACAAAAATTAAGAAAAAAAAATGCTTGAAAGCATAAAAGAAATATCAGAAGCCGAGAAAAGTAGAAAGAAATAGTACCATTGAAAGGAAAGAAGTAAACTCGTAAAGAACCACATTTAAGCATCTTTCCTGAAGGAATTCCCAAGTTTGTGTGAGGAAAATAACAGAGAGAAGGCTTAAATATGAGAAGAGACCTCATCTGCTTCTATACTGGGGAATAAGACTTTTGTGTTGAAGTCTTACCTAATTGGAGGGGCCTCATAAAAACTTTGTTTTCAGGGGAAAACTTAGAAGGGACACATGTGAGGAATAAAATTTACTGTAATAGCCATGCCCGAGGATGAAGGGCAAACCAAAATAGCCCTGCCCTAACAAGGCCTAATAAAACTTTCCCTAGTATTTAAGTGCTCCATGGATAATATAAAAGTATGCTAGAAAAAAATTGTTCTGAGAAAACTAAGAAAATCTATAATTTCTCCAAAGTATTATCTTCAATTTTCAATTTAATAATAAAAAACTGTGACATTAATGAAAAAAAATAAGGAAATCACCATAATCAAGAGAAGAATAGTCAATAGAAACAGATCTAGTGGTGACTCAGATGTATGAAGGTTTTATATTTGTTTATGTTAAATAATATATAGGAAAAGATGGATGTAATGAGTGAAGGGCTGAGATTTTCAAGAGAGGAATAAAAAGTATAAAAATGAATTAATTAGAAATCCCAGAACTAAGAAATACAATATTTCAAATTGTTAAAACATCACTGGCAGGGATTATGAGCAGATTAGACATGGTTCAAAAAAACAGAGTTCTTAAAGAATGGTTAGTAGAAAATTGACTTATTATATGCCTGTCATAATTTGCAAGTCTAACTTGTGTTTAATTTAAGCTCCAGAATGAACATCCCATAAAAAATTAAAGTTTGTGAGTTTTAAATATTTAATATGTAAAAAAGTACCTTTTTAAATTTGGAGGAATTTTCTCTATTTCCCCCATTTCTTTCTATTTCTTCATGAATGTTCCAGTCACCTAAGCTTGGAATCTACTAGACTTGGCTCTCTCCTTTTTTTTTTTTTAATATCAATTTCTTTTTTTTTAAGCTTTTTTTATTTAAACATATAATGTAACCCCACC
>ML105230.1:33764-76210 GCA_003697995.1 Taxidea taxus jeffersonii | reverse complement strand
TGCACCAGCTTGCATTCCCACCAACAGTGTAGGAGGGTTCCCCTTTCACCACATCCTCTCCAGCATCTGTCATTTCCGGACTTGTTCATTTTAGCCATTCTGACTGGTGTGAGGTGGTATCTCATTGTGGTTTTGATTTGTATTTCCCTGATGCCCAGTGATATGGAGCACTTTTTCATGTGTCTGTTGGCCATCTGGATGTCTTCTTTGCAGAAATGTCTGTTCATGTCCTCTGCCCATTTCTTGATTGGATTATTTGTTCTTTGGGTGTTGAGTTTGCTAAGCTCTTTATAGATGTTGGATACTAGCCCTTTATCTGATATGTCATTTGCAAATATCTTCTCCCATTCTGTCAGTTGTCTTTTGGTTTTGTTGACTGTTTCCTTTGCTGTGCAAAAGCTTTTGATCTTGATAAAGTCCCCATAGTTCATTTTTTCCCTTGCCTTTGGCATTGTTCCCAGGAAGAAGTTGCTGCGGCTGAGGTCTAAGAGGTTGCTGCCTGTGTTCTCCTCAAGGATTTTGATGGATTCCTTTCTCACGTTGAGGTCCTTCATCCATTTTGAGTCTATTTTCGTGTGTGGTGTAAGGAAATGGTCCAATTTCATTTTTCTGCATGTGGCTGTCCAATTTTCCCAACCCCATTTGTTGAAGAGGCTGTCTTTTTTCCATTGGATATGCTTTCCTGCCTTGTCGAAGATTAGTTGACCATAGAGTTGAGGGTCTATTTCTGGGCTCTCTATTCTGTTCCATTGATCTATGTGTCTGTTTTTGTGCCAGTATCATACTGTCTTGATGATGATAGCTTTGTAATAGAGCTTGAAGTCTGGAATTGTGATGCCACCAACTTTGGTTTTCTTTTTCAATATTCCTTTGGCTATTCGAGGTCTTTTCTGGTTCCATATAAATTTTAGGATTATTTGTTCCATTTCTTTGAAAAAATTGGATGGGATTTTGATAGGCATTGCATTAAATGTGTAGATAGCTTTAGGTAGCATAGACATTTTCACAATATTCTTGCAATCCATGAGCATGGAACATTTTTCCATTTCTTTGTGTCTTCTTCAATTTCTTTCATGAGAACTTTATAGTTTTCTGAGTATAGGTTCTTTGCCTCTTTGGTGAGGTTTATTCCTAGGTATCTTATGGTTTTGGGTGTAATTATAAATGGGATTGACTCCTTAATTTCTCTTTCTTCTGTCTTGTTGTTGGTGTAAAGAAATGCAACTGATTTCTGTGCATTGATTTTATATCCTGACACTTTACTGAATTCCTGTACAAGCTCTAGCAGTTTTGGAGTGGTGCCTTTTGGGTTTTCCACATAGAGTATCATATCATCTGCAAAGAGTGATAGTTTGACTTCTTCTTTGCCAATTTGGATGCCTTTAATTTCTTTTTGTTGTTTGATTGCTGAGACTAGGACTTCTAGTACTATGTTGAATAGCAGTGGAGATAATGGGCATCCCTGCCATATTCCTGACCTTAGCAGAAAAGCTTTCAGTTTTTCTCCATTGAGAATGATATTTGCAGTGGGGTTTTCATAGATGGCTTTGATAATATTGAGGTATGTGCCCTCTATCCCTACACATTGAAGAGTTTTGATTAGGAAGGGATGCTGTACTTTGTCAAATGCTTTTTCAGCATCTATTGAGAGTATCATATGGTTCTTGTTCTTTCTTTTGTTATTGTATTGTATCACATTGATTGATTTGCGGATGTTGAACCAACCTTGCTGCCCTGGAATAAATCCCACTTGGTCGTGGTGAATAATCCTTTTAATGTACTGTTGGATCCTATTGGCTAGTATTTTGGTGAGAATTTTCGCATCTGTGATCATCAAGGATATTGGTCTGTAATTCTCTTTTTTGATGGGATCCTTGTCTGGTTTGGGGATCAAAGTGATGCTGGCCTCATAAAAGGAGTTTGGAAGTTTTCCTTCCATTTCTATTTTTTGAAACAGTTTCAGGAGAATAGGAATTAATTCTTCTTTAAATGTTTGGTAGAATTCCCCTGGGAAGCCATCTGGCCCTGGGCTTTTGTTTGTTTGGAGATTTTTGATGACTGTTTCAATCTCCTTACTGGTTATGGGTCTGTTCAGGTTTTCAGTTTCTTCCTGGTTCAGTTTTGGCAGTTTATATGTCTCTAGGAAAGCATCCATTTCTTCCAGATTGTCAAATTTGTTGGCATAGAGTTGCTCATAATATATTCTTATGGTTGTTTGTATTTCTTTGGTGTTGGTTGTGATCTCTCCTCTTTCATTCATGCTTTTGTTTATTTGGGTCCTTTCTCTTCTCTCTGTGGTAAGTATTGCCAGGGGTTTATTAATCTTAATTCTTTCAAAGAATCAGCTCCTAGTTTTGTTGATTTGTTCTATTGTTTTTTTGGTTTCTATTTCCTTGATTTCTGCTCTGATCTTTATGATTTCTCTTCTCCTCCTGGGTTTAGGCTTTCTTTGTGGTTCTTTCTCCAGCTCCTTTAGGTGTAGGGTTAGGTTGTGTATTTGAGACATTTCCTGTTTCTTGAGAAAGGCTTGTATCGCTATATATTTTCCTCTCAGGAATGCCTTTGCTGTGTCCCACAGATTTTGGACCATTGTGTTTTCATTATCATTTGTTTCCATGATTTTTTTCCATTCTTCTTTAATTTCCTGGTTGACCCATTCATTCTTTAGAAGGATGTTGTTGAGTCTCCATGTATTTGGGCTCTTTCCAAATTTCCTCTTGTGATTGAGTTCTAGCTTCAGAGCATTGTGGTCTGAAAATATGCAGGGAATGATCCCAATCTTTTGATACCTGTTGAGACCTGATTTATGACCCAGGATGTGATCTGTTCTGGAGAATGTTCCATGGGCACTAGAGAAGACTGTGTATTCTGTTGCTTTGGGATGGAATGTTCTCAATATATCTGTGATGTCCATCTGGTCCAGTGTGTCATTTAAGACCTGAAAGAGTTCTGAAAATATGCAAGGAATGATCCCAATCTTTTGATACTGGTTGAGACCTGATTTATGACCCAGGATGTGATCTATTCTGGAGAATGTTCCATGGGCACTATGAATGTTTATTCTGTTGCTTTGGGATGGAATGTTCTGAATATATCTGTGTGATGTGTTCTGAATATATCTGCTCCAGTGTCATTTAAGACCTTTATTTCCTTGTTGATCTTTTGCTTGGATGATCTGTCCATTTCAGTGAGGGGAGTGTTAAAGTCCCCTACTATTATTGTTTATTGTCAATGTGTTTCTTTGATTTTGTTATTAATTGGTTTATATAGTTGGCTGCTCCCATGTTAGGGGCATAGATATTTAAAATTGTTAGATCTTCTTGTTGGACAGACACTTTGAGTATGATATAGTGTCCTTCCTCATCTCTTATTATAGTCTTTGGCTTAAAATCTAATTGATCTGATATAAAGATTGCCACCCCAGCTTTCTTCTGATGTCCATTAGCTGGTAAATTGTTTTCCACCCCCTCACTTTCAATCTGGAGGTGCCTTCGGGTCTAAAATGAGTTTCTTGTAGGCAGCATATTGATGGGTTTTGTTTTTTATCCATTCTGATACTCTGTGTCTTTTGAGTGGGGCATTTAGCCCACTTACATTCAGGGTAACTATTGAGAGATATGAATTTGGTGCCATTGTATTGCCTGTAAGTTGATTTGTTACTGTATATTGTCTCTGTTCCTTTCTGACCTACTACTTTAGGGTCTCTCTTTGCTTAGAGGACCCCTTTCAATATTTCCTGTAGAGCTGGTTTGGTGTTTGCAAATTCTTTCAGTTTTTGTTTGTCCTGGAAGCTTTTTGTCTCTCCTTCTATTTTCATGATAACCTAGCTGGATATAGTATTCTTGGCTGCATGTTTTTCTCATTTAGTGCTCTGAATATATCATGCCAGTTCTTTCTGGCCTGCCAGGTCTCTCTGGATAAGTCTGCTGCCAATCTAATATTTTTACCTTTGTATGTTACAGACTTCTTTTCCCCGGGCTGCTTTCAGGATTTTCCCTTTGTCACTAAGACTTGTAAATTTTACTATTAGATGATGGGATGTGGACCTATTCTTATTGATTTTGAGGGGGATTCTCTGCACTTCCTGGATTTTGATGCTTGTTCCCTTTTCCATATTAGGGAAATTCTCTATGATAATTCTTTCCTATATACCTTCTGCTCCTCTCTCTCTTTCTTCTTCTTCTGGAATCCCAATCATTCTAATGTTGTTTCATCTTATGGTATCACTTATCTCTCAAATTCTCCCCTCGTGGTCCAGTAGTCATTTGTCTCTCTTTTGCTCAGCTTCTTTATTCTCTGTCATTTGGTCTTTTATATCACTAATTCTTTCTTCTGCCTCATTTATCCTAGCAGTAAGAGTCTCCATTTTTGATTGCCTCATTAATAGCTTTTTTGATTTCAACTTGGTTAGATTTTAGTTCTTTTTTTTCTCTAGAAAGGTCTTTTATTTCTCCAGACAGGGTTTCTCTAATATCTTCCATGCCGTTTTCGAGCCTGGCTAGAACCTTGAGAATCATTATCCTGAACTCTAGATCTAACACATATTACTAATGTCTGTATTGATTAGGTCCCTAGCCTTCAGTACTGTCTCCTGTTCTTTTTTTTGTGTGTGTGTGGTGAGTTTTTCTGCCTTTTCATTTTCTCCAGATAAGAATATATGAAGGAGCAAATGAAATACTAAATGGTTGGCAAATACCCCAGGAAAATGTGCTTTAACCAAATCAGAAGAGACCCCAAATCGTGGGGGGGGGGGGTAAAAAGAAGTTCAGAAAAGAGAAAAAAAAGAAACACAAATAAAGAAAAAATATTAAAAAAGAAAATATATATATTAGCCTGGTGACTAGAACAGGGTCACCCACTTAATTTTGGGAGTATTTTGGTCTCTTAGAAGAAACTACCTCCCAAATTTTTAAAGAATGAAAAACATATATAAGGGTAAACACAATGAAGGGATGGAATATGAGTATAAAGATGAAAAAAAATTTTTTTTAATTTCTAACAAAGGAGTTGATAAGGTAAGTTGGTTGGGAGAATAAAAAAAAAAGAAAGTGAAGAGAACTTGCTTGGGCTGGTGACTAGATCAAGCCCGGTGCTAGATTTAGGGTGTATTTTGATCTATTAGAAGAAGTGGTACCCCAAATTTTTTAGAAGAAAAAACCCTATGTGTATACAAAGAATAAAGTTATATACAATGAAGGATAAAGTATGACTATAATAATAAAGGTTCAAAAAAGATTTTTTTAAGAAAGTTATTAAGATAAACTAGTTAAAAAACATTAAAAGAGGAAAGGGTAAAAGTTAAAAAAAATTAGCAGAAGAGGAAAAAAAATTAATTAACTTTGCAAGACTAAAGATTCATGGGGAGAAAGCCATGAATTCCATTCTTTGCTTCCTCCTCCTCTGGAATTCTGCTGTTCTCCTTGGTAAGTGAACTTGTTCTTGGCTGGATTTCTTGTTGATCTTCTGGGGGAGGGGTCTGTTGTAGTGATTTTCAAGTGTCTCTGCCCTAGGCGGAATTGCACCGCCCTTACCAGGGGCCAGGCTAAGTAATCCTCTCAGGTTTGCTTTCGGGAGCTTTTGTTCCCTGAATGCTTTCCGTAAAGTTCTGGAGGACGGGAATGAAAATGGTGGCCTCCCAATCTCCAGCCTGGCGGAGCCAAGAGCTCAGGGACCCACTCTTCATTGCGCCTCCAGAGAAAAGTGCTCAATCACTCCCGTCTCCCCAGCCTCCAGTCGGGCTTGGAGAAAATCGCCCAATCACTCCCGTCTCACTGGCCTCTGGCTGCGCTCCAAGCTCACTCAGCCTGTGACCAAGTGGCTCTGGCTCTGGCACAGAGCCCCACCTGGAGTCTCAGAACCCCACAGATCCCTGAGTTCTTCCAGGTCGGAGTCTCCCAGATCTTGTGGGGACCCCACGCACAGAGCACCGGCCTGTGTCATGGATATGGATCAAGGTAATCCCGAGTTGAGAGCTCACTCCTCGGCTCTGTCTCCACAGCCGGTTTCCCCGATCTAATACCTGTGAGCTCTGCGACACTCAGACACCCCCGATCCTTCTGTGACCCCGCGGGATCTGAGGCCACGCTGTCCCCACGAGGTCTTCACTCTGGTTTAGACCCTGGAGTGATGTCCCTCCGTGAAGCAGACTTTTAAAAGTCCTGATTTTGTGCTGCATTGCTCTGCTGCTTGCCGGGAGCTGACCCCTCTCCCTGTAGTCTATTTTCCCGTTGCTTTGGATTCACTTCTCCGCTGGTCCTACCTTTCAGAAAGTGGTCGATTTTCTGTTTCTAGAATTGTTGCTCTTCTTCTCTTCAATCTCCTCTTGGATTTGTAGGTGTTCAGAATGGTTTGATAAACTCTAGCTGATCTCCTGCTGCCTGATGTCGTCTCATCCTGCTACTTCTCCGCCATCCTGACTCCTCCCCCTGTTCTGTCAAATTCTTTTAAGCAAACTTGCACATCTCTGGATCCCAAGAGGCCAGATTTTAGTATGCCGAGTTTCCAGTAGTTTATTAGATCCATTTTGAAATACTTTTTATTAAAGGAAACATTCCTCAGGTGCTAGTGAAAACAAGATTATGAAGACAAAACATTCGCTCAAAACAGACAAAATCTTTAGCAGTCATTTGACGATCTATTCGAACTGGATGTCATGAGATTATACTTAATGAGCCTGTGTTGAAATAATGCCTTGGTCCAAAGCTATTTGTTTTATGAAGTGAAGGCTTAAGAATGGATCACCTGGAAATATCTAGGCATCTGGAATGAAACTGGTGTTGGTGAAAAAGAACACCAAGCAGGCTCCACAAACTGTGACTGGGTTTTTGGCTGAACTTGCCCGGAGTCCTCATAGCTAAGGACGGACATCTTGAATTCAGGGCTTAGGTTAGTTAAGTGAATGCACTCACAGAGCAGTTGACTAAGTTCACATATATGGAATAACATCTACCTGACACCTCCTGCGAGCCTTCTGAAATTGCTTTTCTCCCCTGAAACCAAAATGGACTGTGGTCAAAGTCTCTGGTTTCTTTTGCATAGTTCTTTGTTTGGAGTCCATACTTGTGTCACAGGGATAAGTGATTCCTTCTATGATAATAATGCCTCTTGAAGTGTGAGAGCTGGGCTGGGTTCTCAGACTCACTAAATCCCAAATTCTGTTGTTCAATGAAGACTTCTCTGTTATCTGTCAGTGAGCTTGTGGTCATTGGTCTTCAGCTATTTTCATCTTTCATCTGGTATTTCTCTCTCCCCGTGCCTTTGTTCCCTTTAATGCCCCACACTCCATGGCAGAAAAGTACTATTCTTTGCCTTTTTAAAAAAGATTTTATTTATTTGAGAGGGAGAGAGAGAGAGAGCACAAGTAGGGGAAAGGCCACGCCCCCCACACTAGAAGGAAAGAAAGAAGTGGGCTCCCCGCTGAGCAGGGGGCCCAGTACTGGAGGGCTCGATGCCAGGACCCTGGGATCATGACCTGATCCGAAGTCAGATGCTCAACTGACTGAGCCACCAGGCGTCCCACATCAAAACTCTTAAATCATTTACTTTCTTCTGTCATATAAGTCAAATGATTTGTGGGAAATATGAAAACATACAGTGTATACATTCATATAATTAAAAATGGTATTTGAAGAATTCCTTACCTGGCACAAAAGTATTAAATACAAACTATGCCTTGAAAAGATGAGAATATGTCCACATGCCCTTAATAATTTTTTGATTTAAGAAAGCAATATATGGGGCACCTGGGTGGCTCAGTCAGATCTAACAAGATGTAAGGTGACATCACAGGTACTACAAATATGTCTATGATTTGTTGCCTACACTTATAATTGAAGAAGAGGCTACATTTCATTACAGGAAAAATAAAGATATAATTGTTTGCCCACCCATGTTTAAGGACTCTCAGGTCCCCAGGTTTAGTTAGGTATCCCTCATCTAAGTTAATACCAAAGTAGAGCTTCAAAAGAAGTACATCTTAAAATGTTAGTTCCGAATTAAGATACACTTGTTGTATGTTTTTTATAATTTTTAATTTTAATTTTGATGGGTCACTTCAAATACACCACATTCTTCTCTGAGAGGAAAAAAAAGGAATCTTTAGAGGAAAGAAATCATATCAGTAAAAGGGACAATCTGCTCTTGTCTGTTTATTTATTTATATCCTGGCTTGTTCCAGGAAGGATTTAAGACGGCTTGTTCCTGTCTAAATTCCTAGAACTTGGTTAATTAAATCTTCTGAAAATGTAAATTAAAATGCAGTAACATTATTTGATAAATGGGACAAAATTATTATCATCTTTTGAATAATTATGTGATTGGGAATGGCTACATCATATTTATCTAATCTGCAATTAAATCATTTATATATGCAATTAAATCATTTATATCTGCAATACATAAATTCCCATCATCAATAACAGAAAATGTGGCCAATGGCCAAGTTTGTTGCAAGAACAAAATAGCCTGTGTCGGGAGGAAGGGTCACCAATGATGTTTTAATTGAAATGCTGACAAATTAAACAAGGGCATAACTCATCCTTTCAGCGAGCAAGTGACACAAAGATTGCCACACTGAACCAGCACTATTCTGTTTACCCTTTTCTACATATTCTATAATATATGCTTGCCTTGTGGCAACATCTCTGTTAATCACCGAAGTAATGGCTTTCTAGATAGTTCCGAATCTCTGTTGAGGCCAGTGTCTACATTACTGTGTAAACCTCAATTAACATTGCTACTATACATTTCTGCCTACAATTTTACACCAATTCAAAAAAACTCACTAGGGACCTAATATGTGCAAAGCAGTGTGCTGAAAGCATGCATGGTAGTAGGACTATTAGCCTACAAATGATAAAATCTGCAAGTTTATTATCTAAAGAAACTTCAATCTGACTCTGAACTGCCTTCCTAAAAAATAGTGTTAGGGCTTCAAAGCCATCTCTCTTTAGATCATCCAAAAATGCTGAAGACTTACATGGTACCTAGAACATCAGGAACCTCTGGGCCATCAAGTTGCCACCCACATTGTAACTAGTGCTCTCTATTGCCATGTTTTTGTGGGACACGGGAATCTCTGTGGAGGATGGAAGCCTGTGTTCAGTGCCTGAAGTGTACACACAGTTGTTTCCTTGAGAACTTGCCACCTCCCTGGGTGCTGACACTAAGCCGTATGGGTGTCTAGAATTATTCAAATCCAATAAATCTATTGCATAGATTTATCCAAATCCAAAAATTGGATTTATTGCAATCCAATAAATTTATTGCATAGATTGCATAGTCCCAATCTATGCACCTCCTTCCTCTTCGCATCCTGAAGGAAATCTCTTCTTCCTCTCTTTTGTTTGCAACTGGAGGGGTACCTTCCTCTCCCTTCTTGCACTGCAGGACATCTAGTATTGTCATTGAGTTTAGGCTTGAACAGAACAGAGGTGCTGTTCACTCCAACTAGCTACCATTTTCTCCACGCACAATGATTACCTCTCCCACAAAACAGGTCCCTTTTCCAACCTCCAGAAAAGGGAACACAAAATCTGCTTGAAGGAAGAGGAGGATAAATAATAGAGTCAGAACCAACACAAATGAGTATCTAATAAATTAGTCTGTTCTCTTAGAAGATGTGACTATAACCCTTAAGGAATCAGTGAAGTAGGTTTTTAAATACAGATATTCTGAAGTCTGGTAAGGATGAAAAAAATAATAATAAAAAAGAAGATTCTGCAACTGGAGAATCACTAAACTCTATCTCTAAAATGAAAAATATGCTATATGTTAATTAATTGAATTTAAATTTTAAAAAGAAGATTTTATGTTCGTATGGGTTGCATTAACATATTTCTTTCCATATGGTGCCAAGTACTTATTAAATTCTGAACTAAGTTCATAAGTATCTAATAAATGCTCTTTGAGGCTAATAATGAAAATTTAATAAACTAAAAATCTATAGAACTATAATTTTATTACTTTCATCAATAAACTTTAATATGTAGCCTGTGTAAGTTAGAATGCTTAATTAATTTTTGTATACCAACTGCACTTTTTTTAAGATTTTATTTATTGATTTGACAGAGATAGAGACAGCGAGAGAGGGAACACAAGCAGCGGGAGTAGGAGAGGGAGAAGTGGGCTTCCCACTAAGCAGGGAGCCCAATGCAGGGCTCGATCCCAGGACTCTGGGATCACCACCTGAGCCGAAGGCAGACGTCCAACAACTGAGCCATGCAGGTGCCCTCCAACTGCATTTTAAACCAATTGCTTTTCCACTCTTTAATTAGGGGCATGTAACAAATGTCACAGTATTATAACACCATCAAAACCTAAGGGACTTCCTGTTTTAGTCTATACAATCTTGCCAAGGATGGATCTGTAATTTCCAGTGACTTCTTTGAAATATTGATAAGAGTTTGTGAATCCCAATTTTTCATTTACAAAAGGAACCCAGGTTGTACTAATGTTTACAAAGTACATTCTATGCATCAACTACTGTACTAAGTTACTTACATAAAGGTTGTATTTCATCCTTCCTGAAATTCCCACTTTTCAGGTGTAGAAGCTGAGGGTGTAGTAGGCCAGACACCTTGCCCACCCTCAGTGGTGAACAGGGCTGTGGAACTTTGACATGGGAAGGGCTTGGCAAGGCCCTTTGGTTGGGAGGGGTGTTGAGGATCACGTGGGAGCCAGGACAGTCCTCCTAAAGCTGCATTTGTAGGCAAATGTTCTGTTTCCACTGGAGAACAGAGGTTTATTTTGGGTGGCAGTGGTTGATGGAGTTTACAGGGCCATAACCATCACCCCTGCCCAAGGTATCTGTTGGCACTGTCATAACCCTCGGTCAGAATTTAAGTCCAAGGAAGTCCAACTCTGGACCCCATGCTTTTAACCACTGAGCTGTGCCAAAAGGCTTGGCCTGTCAGAGATCATGAGGCCGATCCCCCTTCTCCCAGCCTGAGCTCCATACCCTAGGACATTAATCATCCCCTCTACTGTTCCAGGCCCTGTGCTTGGCTGGGACCCAGAAACAGAGCAGGTGGCCTGAGAGACAGACCTCTGGTGAGGTCCTCTGGGAACTCCCCACTCCCTAACTGCTGTTCAAGTAAGTCTCACCTTATCCTTAATTCTCAGTCATGTTGAAATGTGTTACAACCTAAGCCACATAAAACGGTTTATTTTTCTTTGTTGAGGCAGCTGTGTATGGTGGTTAATAGGAACTCTGGAGACAAACTGCCTGGGTTCAAATGCTAGCTTCCTACCAATTCATGATATAACCATGCACAACGGACTTTACTTGCCACTGCCTCGGTTTCCTCATCTAAGCATGTATATTTGAGAACTTCTGGGGTGCTTCTCTCTCTGATACTTTTAGGCAAGTGTAGATCTTGAGAACTGAGACCAATGTAACTCCCTGTCCCTGAATTAAGAAATGCTGGTGCCAGACTTTAAAAAAAAACCTTAGCCACTTGCTCCAGGAAATACTTGCTCTTATCACGTTAGATTGTGACCTAACCAAAGCAACTTGCTGATCAAAACTTGCTTCAAGTCTCCTAGCTCTGCCCATCAGTCCAAAAGTACGGGATCATAACCAATTCCCAGTCCCAATCAGGCCCCCATTTGCAAGTCCCACCTGGAAATCACTCAGCTTGGACTATAAACATCCCTCCCTTAGCTTTGTTTGATTAAAAAAGGTCAGGGCAGGGTATGCTTTCCTGATGTTAGAGTTTTGGTCTAGGTTAGAGGGTCAGACAACAGACAGAACCGTGGGGCTGACTCCCCTGTCAGTGTGACATTTGATGGGATGGAAATGGGCTTGAGAGAAGCTAAGACAAGATAGTTTCACACTTCCTCCGGACCTCAAAGACAAATAACCCTGTATTTACTTTTAATTAGTATTCAGAGTTATTGGCGATTAGTCACAGTTAATATCTGGGGACAGAACTCTTGATCACTAAAGTCTTGACCTTGTATCAAAATGGCTGCCTCAGAGTGTCACATTGTCCTGCTGGGATAGATATAGATTTCGTTCAGTATGCCTGCACATTGTGCTGGCTACTGGTGAGGTTTCTTACAAAGAGCTTGTAGAGATTTTCAAAACATCATCATAGTCACATGGTGGAGCCCATAACGCAGCAATGTGGCTTAAAGCATCTATGGGCAATGCTGTAAGTTCCCTACCAATGGAGCTGTGGTTGAATCAAGTTCCAGTTCTGGGACAGGGGCTTCTGTTGACCTTCAAATATACTCCTCTAACAAGCCAGTTGGTTTGGCTCAATCTTCATTTAGATTTGTCCAAAGCCATTTTTCTTTGGGTGTCTCAGCATCTTGCATTCAGTCCCTTGATTCATTACGGGAGGCACCACAGGCCTTAGAAAGGACCACCTCATGGGGTTACTTTTTTCTTTAGGGGTTATAAAGAAAAGTTAACTTCCTGAGTTAAAAAAGGAAAATGGTTTAGGCAGGGAAGAGGGAAGGTGCTTTTCCAGAGTAAAATTAAGAAGCCACACAGAAGCCGGCAGGAGGGCAAGCATCCGGCAGTCAGGCAGGTGGCTGTCAGCAGGTAAGCAGCATGACTTGCCAGGTGAATTGATAGGAATTACACCTGTTGTTTCTATAGTTTGGGGAACAGTTGCTCTAGAAGATGTGGGGACCTGCTTTTATGTTAGTATAATTCAGTGAGAAACCTGCAACTGAAACTTTGGCCTAGCAATAGCCGTACTTTGCTGTCTTCTGGAGCTCTTTCTCTGGAGAGCCACAGGCATATAAAGGCATAGCCCTGAAGACATATGTGCTCCATTGTTATAAAGAAAAGAGTAACATAGTATTTTCCAAAAAAGGGGGGGGGCATCAAAGTGCACTATGATGAGAGATTTTTATTAAAAATAAGGGGCGCCTGGGTGGCTCAGTGGGTTAAAGCCTCTGCCTTCGGCTCAGGTCATGATCCCAGGGTCCTGGGATCGAGCCCCACATCAGGCTCTCTGCTCAGCAGGGAGCCTGCTTCACCCTCTCTCTCTCTGCCTGACTCTCTGCCTACTTGTGATCCCTGTCTGTCAAATAAATAAATAAAAATTAAAAAAAAAAATAAATAAAAGGTTAGCTGGGACGCCTGGGTGGCTCAGTTGGTTAAGCAGCTGCCTTCGGCTCAGGTCATGATCCCAGCGTCCTGGGATCGAGTCCCACATCGGGCTCCTTTCTCGGCAGGGAGCCTGCTTCTCCCTCTGCTCTGCCTGCCACTCTGTCTGCCTGTGCTCGTTCGCTCTCTCTCCCTCTCTCTGTGACAAATAAATAAATAAAATCTTTAAAAAATAAATAAATAAATAAAAGGTTAGCTATAGATGTATTCCTTGAGGCAAAAGATAATGTCAGTTTTAATGCTCTGCTTAAAACATGGCCCATAGTAGGCATTCAATAATTTCCTATTGAATAATACAGTTTATTGTTCCAACTTGGTCTTCTTTTGGTTGACCACTACAACCGTAAGGGGAAAAAATTGCTGTGAAAGAATTGCCCATGACTCATGGCAAGTATATCTATCAGGCGCTGATTGCCTGGAATGTTTTCAGTTGGGCTCAATAAGATATAGCAGCAACAGAAACAGTCCATTTTAAGGAGTATGAAAAACCGAGGCAAATGAGTGGGTAATGTCTAGCATGACATAGGAGTGTGTGAAGTGTTTATGGAGCTCTCAGTTAATCATAGCTAGACTTCACCTGTCGTTCAGCTTGGGGCAAGAGTCCTGTGAGAGGTAGCCCAGATTACAGATGAAGCTGTGAGCAGTAGATAGGCGTGAGAACAGAGAATCCCACTTGGCTACAAGCCATGGAACAAGTAGGTTCTCCTGTGTTGGACTCAGGATGGTGAGGGGAAGGCAGGAGTCATGTTTTATACAAAGAGATACATGGGAATATTTGAATGGTAAATTCAATAAATTGAATATGACATGTACCCATTACCATAACCACAGTCATCCTTTTAGGCTCTAACTTAAGTGGGTAATGGTGTTAGGCTTTAGAGTTCAAATTTTCAGGATGGAGGAACCAAAGTGATAGGCAAAAGAATGAAAATACTAATGTAAACCTAAAAAGAAAATAAAATGTTAAGAGTTAAATGTTTTTAAAGCTTATGGAAATTCTGCCCATCAGGTACGATCGAGGCTCCTGGTTGGAGAGCCACCAGCAAGCAAACACAGAGGGCTGGCTTGTCCCAAGTCATCCTGCTTGGGGACCTGCAGGGCTGACAACTGAGCCAAGGGCTACCCAGACCAAAGGATGCTGGAAGAAGGAGCTGTGAGCACAGTATTTCGATGGACAGCAGCTGTGTACCTTGTACACCCTATGTTGAGGTCGGTAGGACTTTAAATCTGGGAAAATTCAACTTTTTAGAGTAGCCCCTTTTCCTCCTGCTTGTTTCAAAACGTGAGTGCTTTCCTTACTGCTTAGTGTCCCTTCTGCTGCAGCTACTGCCTGTTTTCCACGATAAACTCCTAGAGATGAGAGGGTTGTCTCTTTGGTGTTCTTTGTCATAGTCTGGTAACACCTCGTCCCTGGGCAAAACCATTCTCTATAAAAGCCTGAAAGTGTTCTGAAAACAAAGGCACCCAATGAAGAAGCTAAAACGAGTATGGTTACAGAAATATGGGGACGTTTGGTTGATGCTTTTACTTTAAGGCATCTCTATTGATGAGTTATGAAGAGATATTAATCTCCCCCAAGCCCACAAGACACAACGGCCAACACCAGAGTTCCACTTTACACATCATGTTACCATTAGCCTGACCAGCTCTAACACATCAACAACCAGGGCAAGTGCATTTGCTTTATTTTAAGGTAGAATATTTATTTTGGATAATGGATTATTACATAGATATGTATCATTTATCTCTGCAAGTCATTTTATTGAGAATGATTTATAGCACATCAACAACCATTGCAAAAGCATTTGCTCTCTTTTGAGGGCTGCTCATTTTATTATGAATGGCTTACTGAGCAAGGAGAAGCCAATTGCAGACAACCTGCCTTCTCTGAGCTGGGAAGGTTTGCAACGGTTGCCTTATAAATATCTTGCAAATTACTTACAAAGCATTTCTTGGCAAAACATTCGGAAGCCCAATTAATGTTCCGATTCAATAGGGCCATTCTGGGAGAGAGGACATTCAGGAAAGTGACTCCGAAGTCTGGCTTCCTTTATTAAGTGGCTGCAGTATCCTCAGATTCTATTGAGGGGACTTTGATTCCTCACCTGAAATGCCGGTCAAAAATAGACATTTATTTATTAGGATCGGGATGACATTACAGAAGTTTCATGGCTGAGAATGTGAAGAAAAGGAACCCCTCTAGCTGAGCTCTAACTTTTCTGTCATTGCTGCCCAAAGAAATCATATTGTTTGCCGTTTGAGTACATGGTGTTTCATTGTGTGTGAAAATTACAGAAATAGGCATCAAAGGCAACCTCGGTGATAATTATTTGGATTGTGTGGTTTTTTAAAAATTTGACTATTAAGCATATCTCTAATACTCTAATGTACCTGGAGACAAAAAATACAGATACTTGGCTACAGTATAATACTGTCAGATTTTTAATTCCAGAAAAGGTAAACACTGCCAAGTTTTGAAGGTCTGCATCAAGGATACTGACATAATTTTCAAAGTCACAGGGTAATACTGCAGCACCTCCCCTCAACATAAAACCCAGGGGGCTGACACCAGCACTGCTCTCCTTCATCCACCCGTGCATAACAATGTTGCCACCAAGCCTTCCTGAATATTTGCTGTCCCAAAGGCAGAAGTGGGTTTTGCAAATGAGGTAGGGGTGATGTATCTTAGGGCTGATACTGTTTCACCTGTATTCAGTTCCACTGACATGGCAAACCCTGCGGCCAATTGTCCTTATCATAGCCCCTGTGTATTTCTCCCCAGCGCACTTGCACAGGGGGAAGACGTGAGCATGGAACGTACTTCACTGCCAGGCTGAATGGCTCTGTAATGTAGCTTCAGTGTGGCATAAATTAAGCTGTCATTTTTTTGGCAGCAAGTGCAGAGAGGCGATTTTCCTGTACTGTAACATTTGAAACAACAATTTTCTGGCTTCAGTACTGACTGACATTTCTGTGTGATACATTCTCAACGTGTGTGCTTCAGGGCTGCAGCTGGAAACTGCCTTCAGGCAAGGTATTGTCTCTATTAGCAAATCCTGGCTGCTGAGCCCTAAGGCAGCCTTTCCCCAGGACTCCTGGGCTGCCACCCCGTCCAGGAGGCTGCCGCCTGGGCCAGCAAAAATGACACTGGAGATGCAGTGGCCTGAGCAAGGATTGGAAGCATGTTTCTCATATGCAAAACGGTCTTTTATCATGAAAATCAGACTGCAGGGTCCTGTGTGTTGGCTCTAACCAGGCAAAGCCTTTTTGGAATAGGGCTGACGATTTCCCAATTTTTCCTGATCTCCACCCCTCCCCCACCCACCGCCCCCAGCCGAGAGCTGAGGGCTGGGTGACCAGGCTGAGGTTTGGAGGGCAGGAAACACTGTGGGGTGCTCTGAGGGGCTTCCAGGCATGGACCCCAGTTTTCCAGGATGCAGGTTATAGCTACAGTGCAAAAGCAGAATAATAATAATGATAATGTTGATAATGTCGATAAAGGTAATGAGGGGTGTCGGCAGGAGGGTCTCCGGAGGGACCACAGCAAACTGCTCTTTCTTTAAATGTCCTCTGTCCCCCGCCCTCCACCCCCACAGGTGACTATAAGGCAATTTGGGCACCACTACCTGCCAACTCTCCTGAATACACATAAAGGGCAGAAAAGGTTACCTTGAAAGCAGTCAAAATAAAATTGTAATCACATCAGTCAGGATGCAGCAGGGAGAAAGAAGTTATGTGAACACTGAGCTTGGATGCAGAGTTGTTGCTCATGCACTCGAAGCATGAGGTTGTGCCTCAGGTCACACCAAAGGCTCTCAGCAGCTCAGGCAGGAGCGCCCCTACACCTGTCCCCAGAGCGGGCCGAGACCGTGTGTGGGCGTCTCCGAGGAAGAGTCCCCAGCCTCCCCGGGTTCCCACACTGAAGCTGTTGCTGAGTGACTCATCCACAGTCATCGGGGTCTTTCCTGTAGAGAATTTAATATGCTTCTGTTGGTTTCCCTTCTTCTGTTCGGTGCTATCATCAAGGCAAGATCAAGAACATGCCGTAGCATTCCTCATAAAATAACATTTAGAGGCTGGCTGTCTTCAGGTTCAAATACCTTGTTTTCTACCATTTTCCCCAGGGGCTTTGTGATGCACTCATTTATTTGTCCAAACAGTAAATACACAATGTTTGCAACGGGTCAAGTACTGTTCAAGGGATAAAGCGCTAAATTACAGATTAAAATTAAAGCCCTTCATTTATGGCCTGAGACATACTTTCCTTACCAGCTGCTTCCCACCACTGTCCAGGCTCACATCTGTGATGCTGGTTATATCTCCGTCCTGACTAGCTAGAGCCAGCCACATTTTCTCTCGCTTGTCAGTCATGGCTCAAGTGACTTTATGTATTGGAAATGACCACCCCACCATCATCTCTTCCTGCTTAACTTCTGAGACAGGAAGACTTCCCTGACCAAGTCCTGCAGCCTAGTCATGTTTAGACATTTCCACTCCCTATTACTTGAGGATCTTGTATATATCTCTCTGTTGAATTTTAATTGTCTTTAATCTGCCTATCTCTAAAGCCACAATTTATATATTTTTAATTTTATCTACTTATTTGGAAAGAAGAAAGGGCATGAATGGGGGGGGCAGGGGGAGAAGGAGAAGCAGACTCCCCAGCAGGGAGCCTGATGTGGGGCTTGATCCCGGGACCCCAGGATCATGACCTAAGTCAAAGGCAGATGCTTAACTGACTGAGGCACCCAGGCTCCCCTGCAATTTATATCTTTTCTATGGGGACTATACATTATGCTGTAAACCTGCCATAATGCCTGGTACATAATAGGTATTTAATAAATATTTCAGTAAATGGTTGTATACACTTATGGTTATTGTTCTCAAGATGCATCCACAAATCACAAACCACAATTATAGAAAAACAATTCTTTGATGATGGCCCACTATTTTTCCTATCAAAATCTGTTTTTTAACCATCGCATCATGTTCCTACATTGCTGACCCATGTATAGCCTATGGTCAACTAGCTTCAAAAGATCTTCCTGTGGCACAGAATATTCGACCATATCTAGAGCTTATTTCTGCAATTTGCTCAGCTGTGATCATTCACATTGAATTTTCATTCTGCTTATTCTAAGCCATATCACAAGCTTATCAGAACCATTTAAAATTCTCAGGTTAGATTTGAAGATTACCTCTGCCCATGACAGGGTAAGACAAGGACAATATATAAATTAACAGAAGGTCTAAGCCCCAAACTGATAGATACTCCTCAGGTTGTTTTCTTTTGTTTGTTTGTTTTTTTAAAGATTTTATTTAATTATTTGACAGACAGAGGTCACAAGTAGGGAGAGAGGCAGGCAGAGAGGGAGAAGCAGGCTCCCCGCTGGGCAGAGACCCCCCCCCCCAATGTGGGGCTCGATCCCAGAGGCTTAACCCACTGAGCTACCCAGGTGCCCCTACTCCTCAGGTTCTGAATGGGAAAATAGTCTCTGCTGATTTGCCACTTTCTTCATATCCTCCTCCCCATAACCATCTTCATAAAATTTATTAATTATATACCTACTCTACGTCTCTAAACTAAGTTCTATAGTAAGTTATTAACTGACTTCCCATTATATTTTTCCTCAAAAAGCTTATAAAACATTCACATAAGAAAACAAAAATGAAATATGAGGGTGTACATGACAAGTGCCAGTGAGCATTCTCTAAATATCTCCTGTGACAGTGCCTGGGACAGCTTCAGGCAATGTTACTTCAACCCAGACCTTGAACATTGTTTTTGTTTTTTTTTTGTTTGTTTTTTTTTTAAAGGTTTTATTTATTTATTTGACAGACAGAGATCACACAAGTAGGCAGAGAGGCAGACAGAACCGGGAGGGGAGAAGCAGGCTCCCTGCCAAGCAGAGAGCCCGATGCGGGACTCGATCCCAGGACCCTGGGATCATGACCGGAGCCGAAGGCAGTGGCTTAACCCACTGAGCCACCCAGGCGTCCCTGTTTTTGTTTTTGTTGTTAAAGATTTATTTATTTATTTGAGAGAGAGAGAGAATGGAAGGAGGGACAGAAGAAGAAGGAGAGAAGCAACCTCCCCACTGAGCCCAGAGCCTGATGCAGGGCTTGATCCCAGTACCCTGAAATCATGACCAGTGCTGAAATCAAGAATCAGGTGCCTAACTGCTGAGCCACCAGGCACCCCAGACCTTGGTTTTAAGAGAATTCTAATCAGGGACGCCTGGGTGGCTCAGAGGGTTAAGCCTCTGCCTTCAGCTCAGGTCATGATCTCAGGGTCCTGGGATAGAGTCCTGCATCGGGTTCTCCGCTCAGTGGGGAGCCTGCTTCCCCACCCCCTCTCTCTGCCTGCCTCTGTACCTACTTGTGATCTCTCTCTGTGTCAAATAAATAAATAAAATTTAAAAAAAAAGAATTCTAATCAGTGGTGAATAAGAGAAAGGCTATCTCCTCAGGGGAGGAGATGGCATGAGCAAAGCTTCAGAAGTAGGATGTGTCCTACCCATGTCCATAGCAACATTATCTGCAACAGCCAAGGTGTGGAAATAACCCAAGTGTCCATTGAAAGATGAATTGGTAGGGGCACCTGGGTGACTCAGTGGGTTAAAGCCTCTGCCTTCAGCTCAGGTCATGATCTCAGGGTCCTGGGATCGAGCCTGGCATCGGGCTCTCTGCTTAGCAGGGAGCCTGCTTCCCTTCCTCTCTCTGCCTGCCTCTCTGTCTACTTGTAATCTCTGTCTGTCAAATAAATAAATAAATTCTTTAAAAAAAAAAAAAAGAAAAATGAATTGGTAAACAAAAGGTGTCATATACATACAATGGAATATCATTCAGCCTTAAAAAGAAAGGACATTCTGGCACGTGCTACAATATGGATGAATCTTGATGTCATCATACTAATGAGCCAGTCTAAAAAGACAAAATACTGTACGATTCCACTTGTATGAAGTACCTGGAGACAATTTCGTAGAGACAGAAAGGAAAATGGTGGTTGCCAGGGGCTGAGGACAGGAGGGAATGGTGCGGTCATTATTTAATCGCTACAGAGTTTCAGTTTTGCAAGATGGAAAGAGTTCTGGAAATGAGTGGTGGTGTTGGTTGCACAACAGTGTGAATATGCTTAACGCCACTGAACTGTACACTTAAAAATGGTGAAGATGGTAAGCTTTATGTTGTGTGTATTTTGGCACAATTTTTTAAATTAAGGTGCAGTGTTAGAAAAGTGTGATTTTGAGAAAAATGAATAATAGTTTTGACTGAAATGTAAGGTTATGTAATCGATTAGCTGAAGGCAAATTTAGAAAGAAAAGTTCACAGACTGGGTCACAGAAAGTCTTCAGTGAACAATGAGGATTTGTTGAAGAATCACCAAAGGCTTTTGGAGCAGGGGACTGATGTTGTTGGAACTAGGCTTCTGGAAGTTTGGACTGGCATTGCTATGTAGGTTGGCTTGGGAAGCCTGAAGGTGAAGGTGGGAGCCCAGTATGACTACATATCATTACTTGAAGAGTGACATTACAGGTCCAAAAGGAGGGTGATGAAGAGGACATGCAAAGGCTATAAGGGATTGGTGAAGAGCTCAGACTGGTTGACTGGGGCAGTAGAACAGAGTAAGTGGGAATTAGAGGTAGTTCAAAGACTGTTCTTGAGAGACTTAAAAACTAAAAGTATGATGCAAAATGGTAATATTAACAGTTTGTTTGTTTGATGAATTCAGTCCAAGACATTGAATTTGAGAAGATGGTGAATTACACAAAGGAAGATACCCACCAGGTATCAGGACTTGAGATAAATATCCAAGAGTCATCTCCTAAGGAGTGAGAAATGACCTATACGTGAGAGAGAAGAGGAGAGGGAACAGTATTATCGAAGGCCCTCCACCACACCAGGTCCTTAGGGAGGAACTTCCCAGAACATAGCACAACCCTATGCATTAGATGGTAACATCCTCGTTTAGAAAGGTGGAAACTGAGACACGGGAAGATTCATTAGATTGTCCGCTTCCATGGGAAAATAATAAGCAGCAGGGCCAAAGAGCAGGCACAATGGACTGACTCCAGAGCCCATCCTCCTTCCACACTATCCTGTGCCACCTGTCTCGGAAGACATGATTTCTAGTGCTGGCTGTCTGAGGAAAGATCTAGAACCAGCAACAGAGGGTAAGGAGAGAGAATAAAGAACAGAAGGTAGAGGTAAGGCAGCTCTACAATTAGAAAAGAGAATGAAGAGAGAGCCAAGAAGGCAAAGAGATGTGGCAATCAGAGATGTGGGAAGAGGGTTAAGGCAGTGTTGCTTCCTAAGGTCATGAGAGAAGCACGTCAGTGAGATGCAGGCTACAGGGTCTAGTGGTTGACTAGACCAGAGGACAGAAGGCTGATGTTATTAGACCATTGGGTATGGCCATGGTGGGGCCAGATTGTAAGAATTTTGCAAGAGAACGAATGGTCAGAAAATGAAATTGGGGGCGCCTGGGTGGCTCAGTGGGTTAAGCCTCTGCCTTTGGCTCAGGTCATGATCTCAGGGTCCTGGGATTGAGCCCCATATCGGGCTCTCTGCTCGGCGGGGAGCCTGTTTCCCCCTCTCTCTCTGCCTGCCTACTTGTGCTCTCTCTGTTAAAGAAATAAAAAATACTTAAAAAAAAAAAAAGAAAGAAAATGGAAATTGCATCACTTCCTTGAAAATTTTGACTGCAAATTATAGTTCACCTACTTTTATGATTAAGTTTTGGAAGGTGGGGCACCTGGGTGGCTCAGTCAGGTAAGCGGCTACCTTCAGCTCAGGTCATGATCCCAGGGTCCTGGGATCGAGTCCCACATCGAGCTCTCTGCTCAGTGGGAAGCCTGCTTCTCCTCTCCCACCAGGTAGGCTGTATCGTCGGTCCCTTTTTACAGGTGGTGAGACTGAGGCAGAGAATTCTGAAACATACTGAAGGCATACAGTCAGAATGTAGTAAAGATGGACGGTCTGAGGCCAGATCCCAGTTGTCAACCAGATACAAGGCCATCCTGCATTTTCATTATTCGTCGTCTTGTTCTGAACAAAATACATACCCAAATACCCAATGTCACTTAAGGTTTTTGAAACCAACTTGACTTACTTCCATTTTTACCTTCAAAAAGACCTAGGAGCCATGAATCCTATACTGGGAATTCTCTAAATCCTTGCTCCTCAAAGCATGGCCTTCATGCTGGCAGCATCAGTGTTCCCTGGGAGCTTTTAGAAATCAGGAGCTCAGGCCCCTCCGCAGAACTACTGACTCAGAATCTGCATTTTTACAAGGTCCTCTTTGATTCACATGCATGATGAAATGTGAGTAGCATGCATCTAACGCTCTTTCTAATCCCTTCCAGCTCAATTCCCTCCATTTTCCTTCCTGTCTCAGCATGCTGACCTGCCCAGCAGTTGGTCCTGCAGGATTCATCCAGGATTATTTATTTGCCACCTAATATCTCATGCTCTGTTATCAACTGAGGAAGTTAAGTCACGTCCATTAAATAAATGTGACCTCTATTGATTTTTGCAGCCCTCCCGTTCTGAACTTGACTAAATATTGTATATTTCACCCACAATGTGACACACATGTGTCCAATGGCAAAAGGCTATCTTATCTATCCCATTCCTTGCGGTCCTGACCTATATGTATGGAGAGGGCTTCTGTCACTTACCTTTGGATATTTTGACACTTACTCATACCTTTATTGCCTGCTTACAGAATTACTGCAGATTCCCTTCCAACTGTTCCCTCTGCAAACTTCTATCAGGGGGTTTTACTGTGCTCAAATGGCTGCTGCCCATCAGACAGCATTGCTTGCTCCAACGCTCACTCTCTTCAGCCTCTTCTAAAGAGATCGGCTTTTCTTTCAAACCAATGCAAGATACAGTTAGGACTCGTACCGCTGAGAGGTCTTGCTGCTCTTGCTGCTCTTCTGCTGGAATGTAAGGCCCCATGGCAGGGAGCAGAACGGAGTGGAATGTGTGAGACAGTCTCCCTTCTCACTTGCTCTTAAAGTGAATCCAAAAGACATGGCCATTTGATGACTGTGCCTGTTACTCAAAGGTTTCCAGGCTGTGTTAGGGTGTTTTATGAACTAGCTCGGCACATTTATTATATCCACACTGAGTAGCATCATTATAATTAAGTGCCTGTCACGATTTCCATTACACACCCCTATTTTAAGGGACTGAACACACAGCCATAAAATTTACTTTTGACTGAGACTTGGCATGCCTGAATCCAATGCCTAGTCACGCTCTTCATAAAAAGCATAAAATTATATTGTTTCCCAAATACTAGTTTCCTCATAATACTTTTATGTTTAAAAGAACAAAGAGGCTACTTCTCCACCTCAATAAAGTCATCAATTGTTTTTAAAATTTAAAACACAGATATGATACATTGGAACAAAAGTATGCTATAGGGCATAAGAAATCTCTTCACATGACTGATTTATAAACTTGATGCTGCATTTTCAAAGAATTAGCTGTAATGATTACATTAGATGCTATAAATTATGCGCTAGTATAATTGTATATAAATCGCCTAAAGAATCATGTAATACAGCATATTTGGGGTAGTAATGTCCAGCAACCTGCCATATATATGGCTTTTTCTCAGTTGTGCTTGGAGTGGGGAAGGTGTGGGGGAGAGAGAGAGAGACAGGGTTAGAGAGAATATGAACATGCCGGCTAATATCCAAAATCTATAAAGAGCTTATCAACTCAGCACCCAAAAAACAAAAAATCCAGTCAAGAAATGGGCGGAAAACATGAACAGATATTTCTCCAAAAAGAGAATATGAACATGTCACTTTTGCAGCTGTAGTTCCAGGTGGATAAATATAACAAAGTCTGAATATGAAGAAAAGTCACCAGGAACCCCATATATAAAGAGAAATATTCCTCAGGATAAAGTACTGTGGCAGAATGAATAACAGTTTCCCGATAATCTAGGATTATGTGATAGACCCAGTGTAATCACAGAGGTCCTTATCAGAGTGAGGCAGGAAAGTCTGGGGTCTGAGAAGGTGGTGAGACTGAAGCAGAGACCAGAATGATGTGGGATTATGAGCCGAGGTATGCAGACAGCTTCCGGAAGCTGGAGAAGGCAGGCAGATGGATTCTCCCTTAGAGGGTCCAGAAAGGAAACAGCTCTGCTGACACTTTGATTTTAACATCTCCAACCTCAGAAAGGATAAGAGGACACATTTACATTGCTTTATATCTCTCAGTTTGTGGTCATTTGTTAACAGCAGCAATGCGAAACTAATACAAATACCGTAGGAAATTAAAAATACGGAGGAGTACAGATCAAGTCCATTTTTTTTTTAAATTTTAAAAGCTCCAGTGGCTTTCAGAAAAAAAAAAAAAGAAGGAAAGAAAGAAAGAAAGGAAGAAAGAAGAAAGAAAGAAAGAAAGAAAGGAAGAAGAAAAGAAAGAAAGAGAAAGAAAGGAAGAAAGGAAAGAAAGGAAGGAAGGAAGGAAGAAAAGAAAAGAAAAGGAATGTTTAGGGGAAAGCTATTTTATTAAAAAGTTTTGACTATTTTTATTTCCTGATGATTACCCTGTTAGAGGTTCCGTAATTGTTCCCGGTAAAACTAATTTAACTGCTCCCGCACAGGACTGGGCTGACACAGGTCTAGTAATGCCTGTGGTCTCCCCATGGAGGAACAGAGGCTTGTTTGCCATCATGCTGCTGGGCTGTTCAGGGTGACTTATTGCTGAATGCAGACTCCTTCATTGGTTGGGAGGGTATTGGAAGCATTTTTTAAAATAATCAGTTGGAAGGTTTGGGCTTCCCACGATTTGAGCTCTCCTCCACCTTTTAAGTAAGCTGCTTCTGGGAAAGCACATAGGGCTAAGTCCATTTTTTTCAATGCTACCTTCCTCACAGGAGCATATGGGACCCAGAGGTCAAATCGCTGTAACTCTCTTACCTGTGTGAGAGAAAGAGAGACAGGAATGGACAAAACAGTAGTCCTCAGGCTGTCTGGGGTATAAGATCTTGGCACATTCTGCACCGCCCCCCCCTTTTTTTAAATTGGATAATGTTGACAAACAATAAAGTAGATGTTCAGCTGCAGAGATGATCACATTATAAAAGTGAGGAGTCTCCACATTACCCTAAGGTATCGTAGGCCCCCCAAACCACCTCTCCAACTTTGCCTATTGAATTGGCAATGATATCAAATAAGTAACAAGGAATTATATCCCTGTACAACCCAAAACTTTCTGCCCCAGTGGCAGAAGGGAAGCATTCCCACCAGCACTGGTGTCCCGTGGAGCTTTCCAGAGCTTCTGGAGGGCTGGAACAGTTATTCTACGTGTCTCTCCCTTAAGTCTGCCACCTAAGCCACACACAGTGATGGAGAGCCACATGACAGAATATGTGGGTCAGCAAATAACCTCCCCTCCACACACAGAAACAAAAATAAGACAAAACACACCATATATTTAAAAAGGAGACCTGCCATTTTTATGGCTTTGTTGTATATTTTTAAACTCTGTAAGTAACCAAATGGGACTGAACCACTCTTTCAAATCATAATGGGGCCATTAGATTATTTTTATCTGGCTTTACACTAAGTGGATCCCTACGTAACTGAAAAAGAGCTGAAAACTGACCTGAATTCAGACGGGGGCCCAAATTTGAAAACCCTTGGCACCATTTGCACACTATGTGTGGTTCTTATCCCTTTTGGTCTTATTATAGAGTTATTTATGCATGTGTCTAATCTCTATTCCTAAACAGTGAGCATCTAGAATCTCGGTACGATTCAGTACCTAGTGATTGCACAAAAAGCACTTACTGAAAGGGAGTGCAAAAAGGGGAAAGGAGGAGGGAGGGAAGTAAGCTAGGTCCTTCCATTTGTCTTACATATTTCCACAGTAAAATATAAAATAGGAAATGCACTTGACATTTGGGCTGCCGGGGCCAGCACTCCTGGCCTTTCTGTTTCTAGCTTCCTGAGTCACCAGAAGGTTCGTACCAGATGAAGCTAAAGGAGACAGTGCTGTTTCTGGTTTCACTAATCATTCTGATGGATGCTGAGGGCTTCTCCACCCCACGGGTTCAGAAACATCTCTCCACATCTGCCCCCACTGGATGAAGCTAGGAGAGACCATGAGGCCAATTTACCATACTTTCATGGGGCTCCTGTGAGTAATTAATCTGAAAGCCTGAATATCAAACTTGTTTCCTCCTACCTGGTAACTGTAGGACTTCAGCTCCTGGACTGTGGGGGAAGGTGGAGGACTATCCCTACTCAAGAGTCTCTGAGGCTCCCTTCTGTGTGCTTGGGAATCAGACTGAGCCAGTGCTCCTTGGAGCCAAGTCTCCTCCTTGGGAACCTGAACCTTCTGGAGGGCAGTTCTCTAGGGCCACCTCTACCCTCAGCTCCTCCCTGGTCATAGTTCCGTGCTCCACGGTGGTCACTGTCCTAGGCAAAGTTTCTGCTGTTTCCAGAGAGCTCTTTTATCCTCCGTGTAACCCGAAGCCGACAGCTGGTTTTGCTGAAGCAGGTCAGAGACTGAGGTTTGGCAAGGGGAGCAAGCTGATCCCATGGTCTTTGTCTCTAGTTACATCTTCTTCAAACTTCAGTGGACTTCTCTGGGTCTCTGGGTTCTACATAGCCAGGGGTGGTGGCCCCTGCTCATTTAGGCACCCCCTCTGCACCATTCCTTATGCTGGAAGGCAGAGTGTTGATGGCAAAATTCAATACAAGTTTCATTTTAAGTGGAAAGTTGTGGTGATTGCCTAGCAAAGGTGTAGCTGGTCCCATGCCTTCTCTTCTCCTTTTGTTTGATGGTCAACCTGGAGTTTCCAGTTTCTCCTCCAAGAATTTTTCCCAAATGCACCTGAACTATTTGAGCGCGAGAAAATACCATTTGCATCTTTCACCCCTCCTAGAAAGCCATAAGACTTAATTCTCAGCAATGCCATGGTCCGCCAGGAAACTACTCTCCGTGAAAACAAAATGGTGGCAGGCCTGTCTTGCTCAGTCTCAGCATTTTACCTTTTGGGTGGGGAGGTGCTTCCTCTAATCACAGTGGCCTTTAATTGCATGGGATCATGCCCTGAGGGACAGAATGGCCAGCTGCTCTCCCCACTGAAGGACTGGCAGGAGTTTTGAAACTCTTTCAATTCTGTCTTGGTCACTGAAAGTGGCCTCCTGCTCCACGAGGAAATGGGAAGCCTGTCTCAAAGCAGGTTACTGAGGATAGCAGTGGGACCTATTTGAGACTGGCCAGATCTGCAGAACATCTTGTTTTAGAGCCCTTTCTGAAAAGAGGTTTCTAACCGCCACACCTGGGAAACTTGCCTGCCTGCCTACAGCAGGTGTTAGGACAACACCGGCAAGGCTGGGACACCTCTGAACACCAGACTAGTCTGCCTGGGACACCTGCACAGGTCAGGCTTGCCTCCTACCACCTTCTCCTTGTCCCTTCTGAGGCTAGCCATGCTGGCCCTTCCACAGGACCTGTGCCAGCCGGTCTTACCCCTGTCTTCCTCTTTCCATTTATCAAACTGCTTCCTCACCATCTCGCCCTGTTTGTGGGCACACTTGGGGCCAGGGACATGCTCAAGCTTAAGGTAGAGGGGGGCTGTTATTACAGATGAGGGTGCTAACCATACCAGCCACCAGCCACTTCATCTTCTGCCAGGAAAAAGTTCCCTCTTTTAGAAATTGTATAACCTGGGGCGCCCGGGTGGCTGGATCTTTAAGTGTCTGCCTTTGGCTCAGGTCATGATCCCCGGGGCTGGGGTCAAGCCCCGCATTGGGCTCCCTGCTCAGGGGGAGCTGCTTCTCCCTCTCCCACTCCTCCTGCTTGTGTTCCCTCTCTCACTGTCTCTATCTGTCAAATAAATAAATAAAATCTTAAAAAAAAAAAAAAAAGAAATTTTCTACTCATATTAGAGGAATGAAGGCTCACGTTCTAGGGACTGCTCCCCTTTCCTTATATCTTCCTAGGGACAGAAGGAAAACTGACATTCTCAGCAAACTCTAGAAGACAGCATTCATATTTCCTTCTCTCCTCAACATGGTGACAAGCGCTGTCCATGCCTGAGAAGGAGTTTGAACAAACACATCAACGAGCTCTAATTCCCTAGAGTAGAGTAGTTAATCCGTGGTATAGAACATGATCCAGGATTCAAATAACCCCAGAAGAACCCCACAACATGTACCTCAAACAACCCTGGGCCTCCCAGTAGATGCTTTCCAGTGTGGTCTCACCGTGACTGAATCACGGATGTCACTAGATCCGTAGTCCTCATCTAGGTTTTTTTAAAAACCTTGATCCAACACACCCTCCAAGTCTCCTCCTCCTCCCTGTAAGGTTGTGTTTTGTTTCATTTTGTTTTGGGTTTGTTTGGGGTTTTTTTTAAATTCTGAAGAGAATTTTGCATTTATGTCATCTTTACCATCCCTTCCCAGCACCAAGGGCCTCAGAGCCATTCCCTCTGGAGCCAGAGCTCTGCCACAGATGGGCCACAGCTCGCTGCTGCCACTGCCATGGCAACCAGAAGCCCACCCAGGCTGCCCCTCCACTCTGTGGTTTCAAGACCGTGCCCTGCCTCTGGCCACTGCTGGCCTTGCTTCAGTCTCAAGGGTAGAGTGCTGAAGGCAGCCTTGCCTCCATGGCACCTTACCAGGGGACTCGCCATTTCCCTTTGTGTGTCACACTCTGCTCTGAGGGACTAGCCGCAAGGTGGCCCAGCACCCTGCAGCGTTTGGGAGCGTGAGCAGGCTTCTTTCCATTTCCTGTAAGCTGCGACAGTAATGGTAAGAGCTAACATGTCTTGCAAGCTCACCACACATCGCTCTGAGGACCATGCCGTGCGTTCACTCATTTCACTGCTACAAAGACTCTGAGGTAACTGCCATCACTAGCACCACCATGTTGCAGAGAAAACTGAAGCGTAGACAGGCGAAGACTAGCTGAAGGTTGGCAAGGGGAAAACCAGGTTTGGAACCCAGGTAGTCGGGCTATGAGGCTCAGTGCTATGCCCTTCTGCCTCCTTGACCTGCATGCCAATGGGTTGGAGTATAGGATTCAGTGAAACCTGTTATGCTCCCTTCCAGAACCGCATTCTCCTCTGAGGAATACAAAGGCAGGTCAGATCCCAGTCTTCATACTTGCCCTCTTTTTCCTTTGTTTTCTTTAAGTGCCTCAGAGTCTTTTTGCCATTTGGCTTAGTTTTCTCTTCCCCGCTCACCATGCTCCTCCACGTCAGAAGACATGCCTACTTTCTAGAACCTCAAACATAGATGTGGCTTGAGGACTTTTCTGAGAGGCCCTGATTTCTCTTGGCAAATTAGCAGATGCTTGTAGGCAGAGGGAGGGAAACGACTTCCACCCCGATCAACCAGGACCTCTCTCATCAACATATGGACGGCTTCATGACTATTTCCCAAGAGCAGATGGCAAATCTTTAAAGTCAAATTTCAGATTAGGATTTGTCAGAGTCCTTACTTCTCTTCTACAAGCAGGTTTTACTGAGGAAGGAAGTTAAAGACATTAAGAGCCATCCATAATGTTTAGAAGTTGGCCAAAGCAACCCCTATTTCCCACTTTTGCACTCTTCTCATCAAACGTGATGAAAAGATCAAGTTACGATAAAGGGCTTGGCATCAGCATGGTCCAGTGCAGCTGGTTGCACAGAACTGGTCTAAAAATGAAATGACTCTTCTATTGTTTGCTTATTACTCACTTGATATAGAGAATACAAGCATAAACGACATTCCTCTAGGCTTATAAGTGATTTCACTTCCCGCAGTGTCCCTGCATAGCTTCCTCCCGCCTCCACAGTCAGTCCCACCGCTGTCTCCATTTGCTTTTACCCTTATACTATTTTGCATTCAAGCACATTAAATGCAACCCATGTTATACAAGCCATTATTTATTCTTGCATCGAAACACTGTAGGTCACCCACCACATGCTAAAGAGAGAAAACCCATCAACAAATAGGCCCTGTCCATTCAGCCTAATTGACATTTCCATTGTCTTTAACTAGGGTGTCTGCATAACAGTGTACACCGGGAAGGACGTGGAGGGAACACCCATTGGCTGCTGTCTGGCTTCGCATCAATAATTGAGTGCCATTTGACCAATGCCGAGGGGTTTTCTGGGTGTGTTTTCCTCCTTTGTCAATGTTAATGCAATGCCAAGTGATAAAGATGCCCTTTGGCATTCAACACTCTTAGCCTTTAATAATAAACACTCTCTGCATCTCAAATTGCTGCTATACATGAACAGGTTTTAGTCAACCCCTGAAGCGAATATGTACCTTCTCATTACAGGGCAGCAGTAGTGAGAAAGCAATTCACTAAGCCATAGGGTTGGCAATCACCCATATTTTCTGCTATGAGTAAATAACTTCAATTGATTTAATCATAAAAGAATAACAGGAAAACTACATTGATTTCCAAATCCCTAATGTGAACATCAGACTCTATTGACCAGGCTATGTGCAAGGAGGTTGTAGCCATTTGTATGAACTCAAGAAACATCAATACTTGATCATTACGCCAACAAAAAAAATGACAATTTGGGCCTATTTCAAAATGGATTGAAGGAATATTATGCAGGGTGATTGGGCAATCTAGAGTTATATAAGTGATAATATGCTGCAGTGCTCATTAGGTTAAAAAGAACAAAATCCATAAATTCTGGTGAACGGTTCTCTTGCTAATTGTAATAGGTCATTCACCTTCTACAGTAACAGTAATAACACACCAGACCTCTATTTCTATTAAAGTAACCAAATGGGGTTGTCGAAAATTCATTTGTTGCCCATGTAAATTTAGCTGCTCAGAAGACCTGTGCACATAGAAAATCTCTTTATAATTGGAGAAAAATAGTGTTTGTTTCATTGACTGATCATTCAGGGTTTAGAAACATAGTTGGGAACATTTATATATAGAAACGTGCTAAAAGAAAGAAAGATGTTCTTTATTTTAATGCAGGAGAAAGAATGTTGGGCTGCGCGGTCAAGTAAGAGAACATGTTTAAGTAGGGAGAGGTACTAGTGATGAAAGACTAGGACAAGGGGCTGAGACCAGGACCATCCCAGGCAAAGCAGGACATGGGGTCACTGAGGAGTTGAGAGTGACCGTCAAGTCTGCCATTAAGTTGCTTTGAAACTCTGAGCAACTTGCCTCCTAACTTTGAGTCTCTTCTTCTTTACCTGCAAAATGATATAATCTATAATCTTAAAGATTTCTTCTGCCAAATTTGAGTCTGAACTAAATGATTTTAATGTCATCATCCTTTTACTCATTATTTGTTCCTATGACTACTTCTTAACTACGGATTATCTCTGTACAAATAGTTTTTCTTTTTCCTTTACTGAGGCAATGATGATTATTTTAATGAAAGTTCTTATCTAATTGCAGAAAATATAACAGGTGACCTCTTTCCCCTTCAAAAGACCCAAAGTGGTCTGCGTTGGTGGTATAGTGGTGAGCATAGCTGCCTTCCAAAAGACCCAAAGCCCTTGATAATATTTAAATACATGAAGTGTGGGTGAGCCCCATATTGAGAATTGACCACGTGGTGAGCACCTTAAGGGACTTGACAGTCATAGGTCAATTGGCATTACACTTTGTGTGTTCCTGGAAGAAAACCAGGTCTACCATGGGACATGGAAGCCATATAAGAAAAGATATCTGCCCAGGGTGCCTGGGTGGTTCAGTCTGTTAAGCGTCTGCCTTTGGCTCAAGTCATGATCCCAGGGTCCTGGGATCAAGCCTGTTGGGCTCCCTGCTCAGTGCAAAGCCTGCTTCTCTTTCCTTCGGCCTCCCCTCCCCCACTTAGGCATGCTTGTGCTCTCTCTCTCAAACAAATAAAATTAAAAAAAAAATTTTTTTTTTAAAGATGTTTGCCTTCAAGTAAGCACATCATTGTTAGGAAAGTGAAATTAACATACAAAACAATTAATCATATAAAAGAGTAGGTAACTGACTCCAAAATGGAGTTTGAAGAGTACATTGTAGAATTTAGAAAGCCTAAAATCAATGCAGGTTGGACTATTCAGAAGTAATTACAGAGTTTGTAATTGGAATGAGGACTAGGCTTTGAAAATGATATAAAGTTTGACCAGATGGGAAGAGAGCACTAGGACCTTTAAGCAAGAGAGTCAATATGAGAGTCAACAGGCAGAAAAGGGAATTGTATTATTGGCATGGAGATGTATGCTGGTAACTCACTATGGCTAGGTGAGATCAGATATATGAGCACCAGATATCAAATAGTCTGTAATATGGTAGCCAAAAGAAAACATTTTGAATTGCTATGCTTCCGTAAGTTTGAGAAGCTTTTAGGAGTACCTGGGTGACTCATTCAGTTAAGCGTCTGCCTTCAGCTCAGGTCATGATCCCAGGGTCCTGGGATTAAACCCCATATCAGGCTCCTTGCTCTCTCTCTGTGTCAAAGAAATAAATAAAAATCTTAAAAAAAAAAAAAAGCTTGTAATATGCGGTCCAAAAGATAATTTTAGGCTCTATAGTCACTAAATATTAAGGAGTATTGAATCATTTTATGAGAAAATTATAACCCTTTCAGCTCCTTTAGTTATCCTAGTAAAACTTTATCCTCTATCACTTGTTAATTTTCCTTTGCAGAGAAAGAGAAAATAGACCTGGGACCAGAACCTTTGGCTGGCAAAGTTATCCATTGATAGCATTGTTGGATCTCCATTGTATTAATTTTAAGGCTATCTTCTAATTCCATTAAGTGATAACGGTTTTCTTTTGACAAGGGCAACATCACATTTGAAGAGCAGAACAGTTAACAATTTATGGAATAGTACGGTAAGCAGACAGGACGAACATCCTAAAGGTGGTATGTGAATGGCAGTTTGGGAAACACTGTTCGAGCAGAAAGAGCACTGCTCCTCAAAGGAAGAGACTGGCTTTAAATCCTACTTCTGTGGTTTATTAATGGTGACCTTGTGTAACCACCTACTCTCTCTGAGCCTCAGTTTACTTGTCTGTAAAGAGTGGGGTCATGTGAGATGGACTCCAAGGTCTCCTCCAGCTCACACTTGTGTGATTAAAGGGCTATTGAAGGCTTCTGAGCCGACAGTGACAAGATGAAAGTGGCATTTAAAGAAGATTAGTCTGGCAGTGGCACGAAGGTGAGTTTGGAGAGGAGAAAGCTTGGGGTCAGGGAGGCCAGATAGGTGGCTGCTTCTGCAATCCGGAATGAGCCCATAAGGGCCTTGGCCAGGATGGAGGCCCTAAGAAGGCAATGATAAAGAGACGTGGAAGGCATTTCAAAGGAACGTTTGACAAGATTTGAAAACTAAATAGTGAATAGAATCATAAAGGTGACTTGAGGATTTTGAACTTGTTGGAGTAAAAAATGAAGCCTTTGACAAAATACATATGTGGCAGGAGAGCTTGTTGGGTTCTGAAAATCTTGAGTTTGAGCTGATTGTGAGATACTGATGTTGAAATGCTCTTGGGATGGATGAAAATCCAGGGCCATGCTTAGATAAAAAATCATGAACAACTAGAGATGCAGGAGTCTTCTGCAGTGAAATGATGAAGAAATGAGTTGCTAGAGAGAACGCAAAGGCAAGAATAGCAAAAAGCCCCAAACGGAATTTTGGTAAACTGTGCCTTTTGTCAAGGGGACAGGAGGAAGAAGGAAAGACCAGGAAAAGGAAGTAAATATAGAATACTCACAGAGTGACAGAACTAGAGTAGTGTGGGGTTCTGCAAGCCAAACCAGGAGCCAGTTTTCAAAAGATGAGTGGTACTGAGTACAGAAGAAAGATCATGACAAAGGAGGAGCTCTGAAGCAAAGACAAAGACTTGACTGATGGCATCAGTACTCTTCCCTTGAGCAGAAAGCCTCAGAATTGTAGCAGCTGATTAAGGTTAAAATATGGGAGGTTCTGGAGAGTGAAGGGAGATACATGTGGACTCCATGTTGTAAGGTCCAAATTATGAAACTTGAGTCATCAAGGATCCCCATAACTAATTTCAAAGAAAGAGTCCTCGTGTGTATTTCCTGTTTCCTAGCATGTCTCCACCAGGTTCGGGTGCAAAACAACCTCAGAAACAATGAGTGTTTTCTGGATGTAGACTTTATTGTAGGTTCACTCTTGTAAGCACTTCCAAACTCAGTCGGCCCCTGGAGTTGAGATGGACGTGTACTTGACCTACATCAAGTCTAGGACGACCTGGCTTCCTGCTTCGGTGACTTGAGCGTGACAGCTGGTGCTCACATCATCAAGCCATGAATTTCCTTCCCAGACTGAGCGAGATTAGCAAGCACTCTTTGTGTATTTCACACATGCTCAGTGGCTACAGCTGTTGTCTTTTATTGTGTGTGTGATCCTCTCCACAAGGCTACCAAACATTATGAGCCAGGATCCCAACTTATGTCCAAAAATAAATCAGGGTAGGAGTTTTCACCAGCTGTAGAAGAAGAATCTGAAAATAAATACAGGGACCAGATTGCCATCCTATATAAAACTCTCTGGGAATCCCCTATACCAAGACTGTGTAATTCATTGACCCGAACCAGGACTCCCAGCAGACGCTGGGTCCAGCTGCTCTGGAGCCCATAAAAAGATTCTGTGTTTGACACATGTTTTTCCTGAAAACAAGGAGAGAATAGGAAAGTACAATAACTTTCCTGGTATCAATTAAAGTTGTAATTTTGACTATATGCACTAAATTCAGTGTGAGGCAGTATATCATGTAAAGAACACAGACACTTCATGCTACAAAATCTTGGCTTAAAGATGGTCCCCTATCATGTAAGTTTCAGTCCCGTGGGGTCTAGATCCATTCCTGGGGTGCCATGGGAAGACAACCGTAATGCCAATAATACCAAGAAGGTTCACCTGGTTAACTGCAGACTGGTGAAATAGAACAGTATGGTCAGTGATCCACAAATTCAGTTGCCTCCAGGAACCAGGGAGTTAAATAAGCTGACTAAATCAGTTAGGGTGAAAGGCTGTGGGGACAGGTGGAGCCCAGGGTCCACTGCACAGAGCAGGCCCCTCTGAGGAGAGGAGCCACCCACTCACCTCAAGCCAGACTGCAGTGAAGTCACATCTTCCAATCATTCCTCAGAATCTAGAAATCCTGATTTTCATTGGATTCTCCCAAGTTTTAAATCTTGGCAACAAATTAAACATATTTTAGATACTATACTGGGCAGACAAAACATGTCAGTGCAGCGCAGTGTTTCACAAGCTGGCTTACAGCTCATGACGATTAAATATGGGAGCTCTCTGAGATCCCACAACTTGGAGAAGAAGTCCATTTGCCCCAGCTCACTGCTCTGAGGCCCAACCCTTCCAGGGCCAGGAGTTCTCCTGCTCTTGAGCAGTGTCCTCGGGCTTTGCCCTCCTGTGGAGGACCTGAGACCCAAAATGGCCCTTTATTAACCATCAAAACCTGGTTCCATCAGTAGCAGCTGATCTCCCCAAAAGGAGAAGAGAGATGTTATCTACCTTTAAAATGAGTTCAAAATGAGGGTGCATTTCAGAAAGATTTACATCGAAAAGAGACCACCTGTGAACTTAAATCCACTTTCAAGATGTCCAAAGGAGTAAAATGAGATGTTAGGGCCCCGGCTGGTCAGAAGATACTTGGGGGAAGTCAGGGATCTGCCTGGATCCTCTAAATTTCCTGGGAGTCTCATATATGCTAGCTCTACCTCATGCATTCTTTCCTCCATTTGTTCAGAAAGTGTTTGCTCAGCTCATATTATGTGAGGAGCACAGAGCTGCATCCACAGGGTGTAGGGCGAACAGGCGTGCTAAAGATGCCAACCTGTTATTAGGCTTTTACTTTATACTGCCTCAGAGTTCCAGCACCGAGACTCTCAGAGGAGGCTATAGACCAAAATCTTGCCTTTTTTACTCCCTGTTTTTCCTTTCCTCTGCCCAACACCCTCACTTGCTCCAGGCCTTACTTCTCCTGTTCTTATCTCTGCCAGGTGACAGTCTGTTGATTGTCACCACCAGTGGCTTCAACAGCTGGACACTGGGGGGGGGGCCACTCGTGGCTCCAAAGGGATTTGCCTTCCTCACCTGCAGACCTGTTCTCCAGCTGCTCCTTCTTTCAGGAATAGTATTTATTTGTTCCTTTGTCATGGCCCTCATGTTGTTCTGCCTTTCTGTTTAGTTAGCTAGTTCCATTTCTAAATCTGTTATCAACCCGTAAGGTCAGGGATCATGTCTTTCTTTTAATCTGTGTATCCCCCCATGTGTGCTTGTATTTTTAGCACTCAATAAGTGTTGATTTAAATATATGAAGAGCCATCCATTCAGTCTCAGTTTCTAGAAATTTTCCATATCCTTTCATGACCCAATTAAATGCTTCTTCTGTCAGGCAGCCTTCTCTGATTGCCTCAGCCTCAGAGAAAGTTCTCTTCTTGCTCAGAATATCTTTAGCCCTGGTTTTGAACTTCTCTTTCTGCTGTCTCACACAGGGCTTTGTACTGTAAGCATTGTGTATATGTGTCTCATCTCTACTAGACTGTAATTTTTCTTTAAAATTTTTTAAAAAAATATTTTACTTATTTATCTGACAGAGAGAGAGCACAAGCAGGAGGAGCAGCAGGCAGAGGGAGAGGGAGAAGCAGGCTCCCTGATGAGCAGAGAGCCAGACATGGTGATGGATCCCAGGACCCTGGGATCATGACCCGAGCTGAAGTCATGACCTTTATATATACTTGTCCTGGGTGTTTTTAGATCTCACAGGTATCTATTGAAAATAGTGACTCTCATTAATTTAATTTTCCAAGTAACTAAAGGCCACAAATCCTGAAGAAAATCTTTATGCTACAAAGTACATGGAGTTCACTGTGATGTCCAGATCGTTATATATTCCATAAAACATTGACCCGCTCTAGAGTTAGAAAGGTGTTTAGGACTCTTCTTTCACTAAATGTGAAACAGATAGCAGTACTTTCCCCCTCTTATACCTTCAGTAACAGTTCTTTCTCCCATCTTTTACTCATTGTTACTATTATTGCTCTTACTGCTTCCAGCAGCTGTCTCCCACCCTCTCTCCTTGATTAAGTTTATTTAATCAACGATTATTTCTTGAGCACCTATAATGTGACTTTGAACTTGCTAGAGGCCTGAAAAGCTGACATCCCTGTTTGTAAGACCCAGTTTAACAGAGTAGAGTTTTAGAAAAAAGAAAACAAGTTGTTGTTGGGTTTTTTTGAGATTTTGTTTATTTATTTATTTGACAGAGAGAGGGAGAGATCACAAGTAGGCAGAGAGGCAGGCAGGGGTGGGGGGGGAAGCAGGCTCCCCGCTGAGCAGAGAGCCTGATGCAGAGCTCGATCCCAGGACCCTGGAATCATGACCTGAGCTGAAGGCAGAGGCTTAACCCACTGAGCCACCCAGGCGCCCCAGAGAAAACAGGTTTGAGCAAGGAATCCTTTATTGGTAAAAGAACCACAGTTCAGTGCCTGGATTCCACAAACTCTATTTTGGACTCGGAGTGAGCTAGTGGACCTGTCCCTCTCAGCTGTGCTCTAGAGAGCACGGAAAGTGCTCCCCTGGCTGAGTAACTGAGCAGGGGGTGAGTGCACTCCGAGCAGACTTATAGCTTCTGGAAGGAAACTGCTAACCAGAGCAATGAAACAATTTGCTCCATTCTGCAGTGAAATCAAGTTGCAGTTCAGCATCTTGACTTTTCCTCTCTTGATTCTGCCATTAAGGCACCTTGTCTTTTCATCATAAATCACTGGTGAGGCTGCTAAAATAATGGAGGAAAACAAAGTAAGAAAACCATCAGCCATACTTTGCAACATAATGTTGCCAAGAATTTAACAGTCTCTTTTCTTTATAAAAGGAATGACCAATTACATAACATTTTTCTTGAACGTTCTCACAGATACAAAATAGGCAATAGGTAATGCCTCCAGGAGTGATGGATTAGAAATTTCTCTTATCTAAAATAGAACTATAGTTCACATTTCAGTGTTAAAGGCAATAAATAAATACATCATTAATTTCTACTTCAGAATCCTGAGAGGTTACACTTTCTATCTCTGAAAGCCCACAGACTCTTAACTGTTGGAAATGAAAATAATGTGCCGTTGATTTGAGCAGCCTTTTAGAATATAGGAATAATGATCTGAGGGATTTTTAATTATCTAAATTCCAGTAAGAGACCTAGTGAGCTTTTTTTTTTTTTTTTTTTTTAAAGGAAGAAGAAGAGCATGACCCAATATGTATAAGTTGCCAGAGAAAATGAGATGTGCCCTGGGCAAATTTAGATTCTATAGCAAAGAGCCTATCATGGATGCTAAGAATTGAGTCCCTCGTGCCTCACAGGAGGCCGAGCCGAGAAACTTTCAAAAAGGGCAGATGAACACTTCTTAGAGGAATTTTTATACACGAGTAAATAGTATTCAGCCATCTTCATGGTTACAATTTTATTATCTACATATGCCTCAGGCCTGTTGGAAGTCATAAACTCACACACCAAATGACACCTGAGACAAGTGCGTGTATTGGCTGCCTTTTCACCTTATATCCATTTGTGTGTTAAATAGCTGATATGATGGGCTCTTTTTTTCTCACACTTATAAGCCAAAGTCATTGCCCTGTCAGTGTATAACGATTTTAGTATTTTTGGAGTTCGAGCCAGAGGATTTTTCCATTGCATTAGGGAGCAGCGGCCCTATCCATAATCAGAGTGAATGCATGGGGGAGGGGAGAAAGAAAGGAAGTTGGGTTGAGAAGGACAAAGGAAAGAAAAGAGGAAATTTTCCATTTGGAATGGGGGACCTGAGCCCCTTTCAGGGAAGAGCTTCTTAGGCTGCCTTGGGCACGCTATTTAATTTCTCCTCAGACACTGTCAGCCCCCCAAGCCTCATCAAAATGACAAACATTTTTAAATGGGCCTCTTGCCCCTCAAATTTCTGAGAGCCAAGCCTGTAGGAAACTGAGAGGGTGTCCATCTACCTTCAAACTCCACTTGTAGTGTTTTCCTAAGCCCACTTTTGTCTGGTTCCTAATCCACTGGGTATTAATGTTAATCTGATATTTCTGAAGTACTGAACGGTGTTTGTCTCTGAAAGGGGCTGCGGAAAAGCAGACTGATAGATTGGCCGTGGATTTGACAGGAATTCAAATTTTGAAAAACAAACCTACTTATCCGAAAGTGCCAAATAACCATCATATGTTTCCTGAAAATAAGAGCGATATATAAAGAGTCTTAGACGGTGACACTAATTTCCATGTTTGCTGCACCATTTTAGCACTCCCATAAACCTGTAGTAGCTTTAATAGAAATATGGCTGCCTCAGGCATATTTTATTCCTCAGCGTGCAAGCCTAATGAATAGAAACTTTAACACCTTCTTAAACAGTCCCTGCATTCAAACGTAGGGATATGTTTTAACAGACATACAGTTCATACTGTACCTTTAATATTTGGGAGCGATAACCTAATATCTGGTTAATATTCACAGGACTGGTCAGATTGGCAGAACTCCATATTTTATCAAACATGGTAATTTTAGCAAAGCAGCTCCTTGTTTGTTTTCCCCACTACAAACCTCCAGATGGTAGACCCCACTCGGACCCAGTCTTTGGCAAAGCTGTGCTATGACTCCTCCTTGGGGAACCACATTAAAGGTGAGATTTGAAGTTCTTATCCTTCTCATAAATGAAACGGGTGGACTGGGCCCAAAGATGTTCTGTATTAAGCTAAATTCTGGGTAAGCAAGGCTAAAGTACATATGTTAAAATCTATTGAGGACAACATTTTTACAGAATTTTAAAAACCAGCTGTTTTTAATATGAAAGCTTGTAGAAAAGCAAGTTTTCTACAGAAAGTGTAGAACATTCAAACAAACAAAAGGAAGAAATGTAAACATAGCCTCATGTAAGCTCTGGTATGTATCCTTTGAGATTTACACTTCTGAAAAAAATCAATCACATCTAATTATGTATAATATATAGTGAGTATAATAAAATATGCTTAGATTTAGCTAAAGACATGTTTTTAGATGTGGTGACAGTTTAGTTACATAACAGCATGAACGGGCTTCATGCCACTGAACTATACACTTACAAATGGTTAAAATGGCAAATTTTATGTCTATTTTAGCCTAACAAAAATATTTTTTTAATTAAATTAAAAATCTAGAGAACATGCTACTCTGTCACTTGTTTTTTAACCTACTATAGAACAACTATCTCTCCATGTTGATCAATACAATTCAAGAGCATCATCTTTATTGGCTGTGAAATACTCCATTTTGTGGATATGTGCTTTAGATTATTTAAATCAGTGGTTCTCACTCTGGCAGAACATTATAATCACTTGGAAAGTTTATAAAATACTGATGACCAAGACTTATTTCCTGAAACTTGATTCAATCAGTCTGGGAGGGACTTGTATATCAGTCGTTTTTTAAGGCTTCCTGGGTCATTCTAATATTTGGTCAGTGATGTCCAACACTGATTGAAATGATCTCTTTTCTTAGACGCTGAAGTCATTTCCGGTTTTTTAAAAAATAATTTGATGCAATTCTGAGAAAATAAACTTCAGGAGGATTTTGTAACAAACTCCCGCAATAATGTATCTAAGTCTGAGTATGATGACCATACACTTTACCATCCCAACAGGATTTCTCATAGTGAATGGGGCTCCATTATTCAATGCACTAGGACAATAGGCATGTAAGCCAGGCACATCTGGTAAATTGGGTCTTATATGCTAGTGCTATTTAAAACATATAGAAATTTTTTTTTAATTTTTTTTTTTAAGATTTTATTTACTTGACAGAGATCACAAGTAGGCAGAGAGGCAGAGAGAGAGAGAGAGAGAGGAGGAAGCAGGCTGTCCGCAGAGCAGAGAGCCCGATGCGGGGCTCGATCCCACGACCCTGGGATCATGACCCGAGCCGAAGGCAGCGGCCCTAACCCGCTGAGCCACCCAGGCGCCCCAAACATATAGAAATTTTTAAGACATATGGTAATTATTACCTAAATGTTATCCCCAAAAAACCATATTAATTACATCAAGAGTTTTTAAAAGTACCTGTTTCCTGAAACCCACAAATAAATTGGAAAGTATTCACTCATTAAAAAAACATTTATTGAATAACTATTATATACCAGCTTATGCTAGGCATGGGGGACAGCTGTTAGAAGCAAGCAATACATAGTTTCCATTTCAGAAGTCTATCAGGAATTATACTTAAACTTCATAAATTTGTTAGACAAAAGGTATCTGTTTTCATCTGTATGTTTGTGATCTCTAGTTATTGAATTGAAATTGAATTTATTGAATATGATTATTTGTACTTCTTCTTTTGTAAATTGTCCATTAACAACATCTTTGTTCATTTGGCTCCTGTATGTGTTTCAAGTATTTTTCCAGTTTATTATTAGATGCTGAAATTTGTTTACGGTGCATTTTGAGAAGATTAAAACATTTTTGTAGTCATACCTGTCCATATTTTCTTTAATAATTTCTGACTTTGGAGCCAAAATTCATCTTTAATTCACAATTAATAATCTGGTGTAGAATGAAATAAGGATCTTATATTAATGATTCTGAGTGATTAGAAAAATTACTCAGTAGCATTTACTAAAAAAATTATTTCCTTTGCCAATCTGAAATGTCATCGTAAGCATGTGATAAGATCCTGTATGTATGCAGCTCTGTCTCAGGGGTTTCTGTTATGTTCTTTTGTTCTGTCTGTTCTCATACTAATTCGCCAACTTAATTATGAGCATACCTCATTTTATTGTGCTTCACTTTATTGTGCTTTGTAGAAATTGCATTTTTTTACTAATTGACGGTTGGTGGCAACCCTGCGTCAAGCAAGTCTACTAGCACCATTTTTCCAAAAACATTTGCTCACTTTGTGTTGTGTCACATTTTGGTAATTTTCATATTTCAGGCTTTTTCATTATTATTGTATTTATTAGGGGTCTGTGATCAATGATCTTTCATATTACTACTGTAGTTGTTTTGGGGAACCAGGAGCGGCACCTTTATAAGACAGCAAATGTAATCGATAAATTCAGAACACACAACCAGCTGGAAAGACCACCAACCAGCCTTTCCAGCATCTCTCTCCCTCTCCTTTGGCCTCCCTATTCCCTGACACAACAATAATCTTGAAATCAGGCCAGTTACAAACCCCACAATGGTCTTAAGTGTTCAAGTGAAAGAAAGAGTTGCAGGCCTCTCCCTTTAAATCAAAAGCTGGAAATGATTAAGCTTAGTTAGGAAGGCATATGAAAAGCCAAGGTAGGGGGAAAGCTAGGCCTCTTGCACCAAACAGTTGACCAGGCTGT
>ML105230.1:0-33664 GCA_003697995.1 Taxidea taxus jeffersonii | reverse complement strand
TTTTAAGATTTTTTATTTATTTGTCAGAGAGAGTGAGCACAGGCAGAGTGGCAGGCAGAGGCAGAGAGAGAAGCAGGCTCCCTGCCGAGCAAGGAGCCCGATGTGGGACTTGGTCCCAGGACGCTGGGATCAGGACCTGAGCCGAAGGCAGCCGCTTAACCAACTGAGCCACCCAGGCATCCCTAAAGGAAAAGTTCTTAAAGGAAATTAAAAGTACTATTCCAGTGAACTTACAAGTGATGTGAAAGTAAAACAGCCTTATTGCTAACATGGAGAAGTTCTAGATAGAAGATCACACCAGCCACAACATTCCCTTAAGCCAAACCCTAATCCAGAGCAAAGTCCTAACTCTCCTCCATTTTATGAAGGCTGAGAGAGGTGTGGAAGCTGCAGAAGAAAAGTCTAAAGCTGGGGCACCTGGTTGGCTAGGCGGCCAACTCTGGATTTCAGCTTAAGTCATGATCTCAGGGTTCTGGGATCAAGCCCTGCATTGGGCTCTACGCTCAGCAGGGAATTTGCTTGAGGATTCTCACTCTCCCTCTGCCCTCCCCCTGCTCGCTCGCGCGCTCTCTCTGAAATAAATACTTAAGGGAAAAGGAAAAGAAAAGAAAAGTTTGAAGCCAGGAGAGGTTGGTTCATGAGGTTTAAGGAGAGAGTGCTGTGGGTAAAAGGTTACCAAACACTGCATGCACCAGTTATCTTATTTTAAGAAATTGCCACAGCCCCCTTCCCTCAACCTTCAGCAACCACCACCCCAATCAGTCAGCAGCCATCACCATGGAGGCAAGACCCTCCACCAGCGAAAAGATTATGACTCAGAAAGCTCAGATGATGGTTAGTATTTTTTAGGAATAAAGTATTTTAAAATAAATGCATTTACATTTTTTTAAAGACATAATGCTATTGCATACTTACAGTAGGGTGTTAACATAATTTTTATATGCACTGGGAAACCAAAAAACTCATTTGGCTTGCTTTACTGTGATATTCACTTTAATGTGATGATCTGGAACCAAATCTGTAATACCTCAGGGTATTCCTGTATTTGGTGCTGGACTCTGTTTTAGTATCTGACTATGCAAGTTTTCCACCATATTCTTCTTGTAAAATATTTTATGTGTTACTCTTGCCTGTTCAGTTCTTCCAGGTAAATTTTAGAGGATTTCTTCCCCAAAACATCCATTTATTTGACGGGTATACATATATATATACATATACTTATTTATATGTATATATATGTATATGTACATATACATACACACAATACACACACACACACATGTAAATAAATTTAGGGAGGAATAACAACATTACAAGATGGATATCTATCCAGGAACTTTGTATGTCTCTCTAATCATTCAAATATTCTTTTTTTTTTTTTTAAAGATTTTATTTATTTATTAGTGAGAGAGAGAGAGAGAGAGCACAGGCAGACAGAGAGGCAGGCAGAGGCAGAGGGAGAAGCAGGCTCCCCGCCAAGCAAGGAGCCTGATGTGGGACTCGATCCCAGGACGCTGGGATCATGACCTGAGCCGAAGGCAGCCGCTTAACCAACTGAGCCACCCAGGCGTCCCCAAATATTCTTTTTTTAAATACTTTATTTATTTATTTGCCAGAGAGAGAGTGCACAAGCAGGTGGGAGGGGCAGAGGGAGAAGCCAGCTGGCCCTTGAGCAGGGAGCCCAACGCAGGACTTTATCCTAGGGCCTTGGGATCATGACCAGAGCCAAAGGCAGACACTTAACTGACTGAGCCACCCAGACGTTTATCAAATAGTCTTATATGTCCTATATTTTTCTGATTTTGAAGGATTTTTAAAAACCTGATTCTACATATTTCTTGTTGCATATATTTCTTTGGTTCGCTATGTGTGTACAAAAGGGATCCATTTTTGCCCATTTATATTTTCTTTTTTTTAAGATTTTATTTATTTATTTGACAGACAGAGATCACAAGTAGGCAGAGAGGCAGGGGGCGGGGGGTGGGGGGCAGGCTCGCTGCTGAGCAGACAGCCTGATGTGGGGTTGGATCCCAGGACCCTGGGATCATGAGGGGAGCCTAAGGCAGAGGCTTAATCACCAAGCCACCCAGGCACTCCCATTTAAATTTTCTCAGTAGGTATTTTACCCTACTAATTTTTTCCAGCCCTATTTATTTTTTTTATTTTTTAAAGATTTTATTTGTTTATTTGACAGACAGAGATCACAAGTAGGCAGAGAGGCAGGCAGAGAGAGAGGAGGAAGCAGGCTCTCCCCAGAGCAGAGAGCCCGATGCGGGGCTCGATCCCAGGACCCCGGGATCACCACCGAGCCGAAGGCAGAGGCTTTAACCCACTGAGCACCCAGGCACCCACCGAGCCGAAGGCAGAGGCTTTAACCCACTGAGCACCCAGGCACCCTTCCCAGCCCTATTTAATAACATACTAGCATGTTATAGCAGATAACAACATATACCAATAAGTTGCGTAAACATATCCCTCTAGCCTTACTTTCCTGTATTCTCTTGAAAAATATTATATAGTGATGGTCCAGCTTACTCCGTCTGTGATAATTCACACTGTCTGTTTTTTCTTACACTACATGCCATTGAGACTTTTCTAAGGCTGCACACTGAACCAGGCATGAGAACATGATGATAACAAGGGGACAAAAGTTCTGAACAGAGAGCATAAAAGGGATCTAATTTAGTGGGATCCCAGTCAGGCACAGCTTTCCTGAGAAAAATATACTTAAGGTGAAGCGTGGAGGGTGCTCAGGATTTTACTAGACAAAGAAGGGGGAAAAATATTGGAACAAAAGAAACATCATGGAAGGACCAATCTATAGACTAGGCAGGAGAATGGCCACGACTCAGGCTTACATAGAGGTGGGAGCCAATGTTGCAGAACATGGGGGACACGCTAAGGCCTCTGAATTTAAACTTCGGAGCAGTGAAAGGGATGAGGAGTTGAAATAGGGAAGGGACCAGGACCGAAACCCATTTGCATGTTAGATAGAATCTGGATACAGGGTGGAGAACAAATTCAAGGAGAGCAAGAGAGTGGGCAGGGAGAATAATAACCAGGTTTGGGGAGTAGTCCACCCAAAGCAACAGGTCTACCTGAACGATAACGTCATGAGACCAACAAGTGGAAACAAAGTGGATTAAGGAGGCACGTTAAGAGACACATTTGGATTTGGATTTGGACTCTAACTTGGATGTGGAATATGAGGCCGAAGGAGAAGTCAGGAATGACCGATAGGATTCTAGGCTTGAGCCAGGTGTTGCTTAGAGAAGCCATCTCTGCACTGGGAAACACCAGAGGGCAGATCAAGGGGCAAGGTGAGATTCGAAGTTGAAGTACCTGTGAGACATCTAAGTAGATACATCGGGTATATCGTTGACGTGTAAGAGAGAGCTCATGAGAGGCGGTTAAGTAGAGAATATAAATTTATGAGTCACCAACACATAGACAGTATTTGAAATTATGGGAGTGAATAAAATTGCCTTAAAGTGAGTGAAAATAAGCATTAAAAGGCCTCAATCAACAGTCAGGGGCACCTGGGTGGCTCAGTGGGTTAAGCCTCTGCCTTCGGCTCAGGTCGTGATTCCAGGGTCCTGGGATTGAGCCCCTCATCGGGCTCTCTACTCAGCAGGGAGCCTGCTTCCTCCTCTCTCTCTGCCTGCCTCTCTGCCTACTTGTGATCTCTCTCTCTGTCAAATAAATAAATAAAATATTTTTAAAAATATGTAACAGTCAGACTCAAGTTGGGTAGAAGGGGGAAGAAACTGACCTGGTGATGGTTAAATATTTAATGGTATTTGAGAACATGAAAGGGAAAGGAGGGAAAGGCTTATAGACTTTAATTAAGTGATCTTTACTCACTGTAAAAATCTTGACCGTTTTATTACATTTCTAATGTATTCTAATGAAAAGAACAATTTCCTGGCAATTTCTTAACATACTGCTCTAATTCCCCTTGGTGAAACACAATTCCCCAGCCCCAAATGGCCTTGGACTCTTACTACACTGAATGTAACTCTCCTTTGGGGCTGAGTTAATTGCTTAGAGGCCCTTGAACCAAGTACGGGTTCATGAAACATTGCCCTCTACCTGTCAGTATCCTCTTTCTAGGGGAGGCTGAGAATGGGTGTGTTTCCTCAGAGTCACCATCCCAGGCAGAATTTAGGAACATACCTGTGTCAGCCACGTGGATCCAGGCAGTCACTTTCATTTTAAGTGAACAAGGCACATGACTGGAGTTGAGGCATTAATGCCATGATGTAGGGCTTCTTGTTTAGTGCAGTGTGTTAGATTGCGGAAAAGTAATGTGCGAAGGCACTGGTGGGAAGTAAATGGTGTTCAAATCAAGCTATTAGGAAAAGATTCATAGCACACTCTGAGATATGGGCATGCATACACCTCCCTATGTCACCGGCCTCCCTATGACAACTAACACACGGAGGGACAGAGAGGTGGTTAACTACCACCGCAGCTCTGAACTCTCCATTGTGGTGATGGCATTTCTTGGATTCATTTGATCCTTCATTTATTTAACGAACAATGATTGAGCGTCTAGGGCGTGCCAGGCAATGTTCTGGTAACTGAGGGTAGAGCGGCAGGGAATTGGATACAGAGCTTATACCCCATTGGTGGGGAGACAATGAGTAAGAAACAAAGGACAGGGGTACGTAAGTGGCACAGTCAGTTAAGTGTCCGACTTTTGGGTTCAGCTCAGGTGCTGATCTCAGGGTTGTGAGATCAAGCCCTGCATCAGCAGGGAGTCTGCTTGGGTGTCTTTCTCCCTCTGCCCCTCCCCCGCATGCACCTGCACACAAGCATTCTGTCTCTCTCAAATGAGTCTTTTAAAAAAAAAGAAGCAAAGGACACTTCATACAATCAAGTGATGGAATTGTGAATGACTAAGGGATACGTCAGTTTGGGTTGAACAAGCATTGCAAATGTGTGAGTCATATGATTAGGTAATCTATTTGATCAAAGCATTTACTGAGAGGAGATGGTGTTTTAGTGACAGAGTCCCATCACAGAATGTGTCTTAGACCATTCAGGCTGCTACAACAGAAATTTCCCTCTCACAGTTGTGGAGGCTGGAAGTCTGAGATCAGGGTGTCGGTGCAGTTGAGCTCTGCTGACAGGCCTCTTCCTGGTTCAGAGATGGCTATCTTCTTGTTCTGTTCTCACACGGCAGAAGGGCAAGAGAGCTCTTTGGGGTCATTTTTATATGGGGAATAATTCCACTGATGAGAGTTCTACCCTCATGCCCTAATGACTTCCCAAAGGTCTTACTTCCAAATACATCACATGCAGAGTTAGGAATTCAACCTAGGTATTTGGAGTCAACAACAGAGTACTTTGAATTCTAGTCTGTCCACTTACTCAATGTCTGATCTTGGACAAATTGTTTCAAATCTTTGAGCTTGCTGATGCTGTTTGGTCTCTGGGCTTCAGCTTCTTCATGGAAAACACAGAGCCCGAGCACCCCCTTGGACCTCACCAAGCGTCGAGCAATCTCCTTCCTTCTCCTTCCCCATGAAAAAGGACTGAGCGGATTCTGACATTCTGGGTTTAGAGCTGGCTGATACTCTATGAACTTTCTCTCACAGCACGCCTTCCTCGTTTCTAAAATCACAATCCCAGACACAGGATAAGTTTACTTTTAGTGATTTAAAAAAATGCAACACTGTAGATATATATTGAAATATGAGAACAGGGAAAGTTCAGGCTGAGCAAAAGGCTGGTGGCAATCTCATGGAGTCCTCTAGATGGCAAGAGAAGGAGCACCAGTTGTTCTAATAGTTCACTCTCACCTAGATGCCATCAAACCCACCCTCATTAGAATAGAACTTTCCATTGCTTTTCTGCTATTGGGAGCAGTTGTTCTGAGCATTTCATATCCTCTTGTTCAGTCCATCACTATTTACTAGTTAAGATATAGACTCAAGTTGCCAAAATGCAGGGACATAAACAACATAGAAGTTGATCTCTCCCCTAGGAAACTATGTCAGAATTAGTATTCTAGGACCGGTCTGGCAGTTCCACAGTTTTGGACCTAGGCTTTCTCTATTCTATCTGTCTTCCTTGGATTTTTGGTCCCATCTTCCCAGTGCAAGATGACTCATTCACATCATGTGGGCATTCCAGTTAGTGGGAAAGGGACAAAGGAAGGGGAGGAAACATGCCATCCCTTTGTGGACTCAACCTGAGGATTATACACATCACTTCCACTCATTCTATTGGCTAGAACATGGTCACAAAATCATAACAATTTCTGATTACTATTTTAATACATCAAAGAAGAGAAGAAAGAATATGGAGACCACTCAGACTCAGTCATAACTTATGATGGTGCTGCCCATTTAGGGTGTAATCTATATCCCATGGACATGTCAAGGTATAACTACGAAGTAAAATAAACACATTTTAAAGAAATACAATAGATTTTTTTGACATCCAAATATATTTATTTTGGGGGCACGTGGGTGTCTCGGTCAGTTGGGTGTCTGTCTTTGCCCTGGGTCATGATCTCAGGGTTCTGGGATGGGGCCCCAGGTTGGGCTCCCTGCTCAGTGGGGAGTCTGCCTCTCCCCCTCCCTCTGCCCACCATCCCCTGCTCGTGTTCGCGCTCTCTCTCAAATAAATAAAATCCTTTTAAAAAATTATTTACTTTCAAACTAGTTAACTTTGGGCACATTTACTCTTTGAAAATTTTTATTGTTCTGGATATTTCTGGATCTTCTGTTTTGTAACTGCCTGTTAGAAACAGTTCGCATCCCATGTAAGAATATCTCACTTACTGCTTTTTACTTACCACTCAGCTTTTCTCTGAAAACTATAAGTCCACCCAACAAAGTCATAATACTTCTCTTATTCCTCAGGCTTAGCTCCAAATTAGTTTTCACTATTTTCTAAATCGTTTTCAAAGTGTAGATGGGTCATAGGTGGGGAGTTTCTTAAGATATATTAGGAGCTCTGAAAAGATGCTCAAAGAAAAGACATTTATGTGGATCAAAAAGCTCCAGTATGCTTGTTCAAACAGTGAATGACAATTACCTTATGATCATACTTCATACAGTTTTTAGGATAGTGTTAGCAAGCCATGTGTGAGAATGGGTATGCTCAACTTGACCTTACCTACAATGTGCATTGTCATATACCAGGGGGAGCTTTGTCTCCAAGTTCATTAGTGTGACTTCCTCCAAGACATCCTATAACCCACCAATATACATTGTGGCACTATTTTCTGAACAGTTTGAACTCTTTTGTGTCTTTGAGTCTTTGCTGATTCAAAATCGCCTCCTCTGTGAACTTATCACTAACCCCTCTATTAGAGACAGTTACTCACTTTCTATGCTCCTGTAGCACTCTTTGGACAGCAAATATTTAATATACCCTATGCTAATTATCCATTTACCCAGAATCCCAACATGTGCACATGTGCGTGTGTGCAAACTCCCACACACACCTCTGCTAGGGAGGGCCTTTGGGGCTTCATTATAATTGCCTTACTCACACTTGCATGCCCCCTAGTGCCTTCTATGCTGTGGCACTCAACAATGTTGGAGGAACTTATTCAACGGGCAAATGAATGCCATCTATTTTGTGGAAAGTAATTCAGTTTAGGTCTCTGACCTTCAGCTTCTCATCTTGTATTTACAGTTTCTCTATAAAACCCAGAGAGTGGCTCAAGTGTTCTCTGCAATCTTATGATTTTAGGCAGTCCTGGACCAAGATTGTGACCTTAGTGGGAGAGGGACTGGTAGGCTGTAGGTACAAAGCTCCAAGAAGGTGGAGTAAAGGCTGTGGCTTTCAGAGACCGCACCTCTGACGGGAGCCCCTCTGTTTTACAGATCGGACTAGATCTGTCCCCTTTTGTAAATGCTGCTTCTAAACACAGGCACCTTGGTTTCATTAGTGAGGAGCAAAGGAAAGAAAAGAAAGGTTTAATCTTACTGGGCTGGAAGCAGAGTGAAGAAAGGATCACCTCCCTTTCCCAAGAAACTAAATTTTGACCGCAATGCCTAAGATTATTGAGCAGGAGAAAAGTCAGCACTGCCAAGCCCTGGAAACTGTTAAACAAGAATAAAAAGGATAAAAGGAAAGCTTTAACTCCAAATGATTGGTTTTAATCTAACTTGGTAACAGAATATCATCACAAGCATATGTAAAGTAAGAAAATAAAGGAAAAGCTACCACCAAATAACACCATTTAATTCCCTCAACATGCCATTTCACAAAAGGAATGTCCAGAATACTTTTGTTGTAAGAAAATTATTGACACACTCAAGTTGGAAGAGGAAAATCCAAAAATCCTACAGGACCTATTTTTCTAGAAAAACAGGGCTAACCGAGCTGGGACTTGCCAGTCACCAAAACTTTTATTTTCGTAGAAACAAAAGTGCTTCCCATTTCCCCAACAAATGTCTTAAACAGCCATACTGACCATCCCTGGAATGTGATCTTGACCAAAGTTTTCTCAATGGAAGGGCATCTCCTGATGCTGTAAGCACTGTTTGTTCATTAAATCTTCCACCCAGAGAGGAAGAACAGGAAACAAAACAAGGGGCAGGGGCGGGCGGGAGACAGGAAACCTTAGAGGAAGCAAAAGGGGAAATAGGGTAAGGGCCTTTCTTTAGTTGCCATTTCTCTTAAGTGGTCGGTGAATATCAATGGAGCGTTACCGGCCCTGGGCGCAGGAGTGGGGGTTTGGGAAATCACCCTGCGGCAGCCCCTACCTCTTTGGAGCGTGGGGAGATCAAGAAGCTCATTTGTTGTTTACTCAGTGGAGAGTCACTCTGCTACTTACCACCCTCGCAAGTTGTTAAGAAGACGGGGGGGGGGGGGGCGCGGGAAACAACACTCAGCAGGGAACTCCGAGGTTTTACCTGTCTTTAATTTATGCAGCATTTTCAAATTGTGCCATCCCGGCAGGTGTGACCGCGCTTTGGCGGAACCTCGTTGCTATTTTACCTGCTTGAGTCTGTCAAAAACCCATTTGTATGCGCCCGGCTAATGTGCTAGAAATAAAAGCCCCAACCTGTCAAGTAAACTCTGCACCTGTACGAAGCAGTTAAATTGTTCCATCTGCCACGATCCCGGGAGATCAAAGGCCCTCCCCGGGAGGGGCGCCCCCGAACGCAGGCAAAGGATGGAGCTCCTCGTCTTGGAGTTTAAAAAGAAGAGAACCCGACCAAGAGGAGAGCGCGGGGTGGGAGGGGACTGGGGAAACCCCGCGAGGAGAAAAGTGTCCCCGAGGCCCCGGCCGGGCCCAGCTACCTGATGGAGCTTTTGTCTGACCCAGGCGCGCCGGGAGCGCATTCTTTCACATTAAGAACCGCAGGGGAAGACATTCATTCACTTCTTTTTTTTGGTGACGTAGCTGGGGCATTCATGTGTTTTTAACCCTGAATAATTTTTGTCTCTAAGCTCCAAACAAGTTTTATCCTGTCCACAGGTCAGTTTTGTTACAGAGGCCAATTAGCAGCGCTAACTTCGCCTGCGGCAGAAAGCCAAGTAATGGCGGGCCGAGCCCTACGGAGAGGTGATGAATAACTCCGGAGAGCTGTAATTTGAAAGGGGGGCCTTTGAAGCATTTACCTTACATGGGACGCTATTGTCACTGCAGGGTGTTTGATCTTAAAATAATTTACTTAATGATCTCACCATGGGAGCAATTGGCAGCGCGAGATTAGGCTGTAAGGCCTAATGGACATGGGAAAAGTTAAAAGTGCTCGGAGAAAGGTATGTACCGCGCTGAGATCGGGCGGCGCTGTGTGTTCATTACTTGCCGGCTGGGGAGTGCGGGGGCTGGGGGCAGCGCGGTGACCGCGATCGGCTTTGCACCGCTCGTCCGAGGAAATCCTCGCACGCGGGGCTCGCCTGCGGGAGAGCCAGATACCCCGCGCTCAGCGTTCTCCCTCCTGCCCGCGCTTCGGCATGTGTGGAGATGGATGATCTGATTTTGTTCTTACAGCCGATGATTTCTATTTCTCTTTCTTTATCCCCCCCCCCCCCGCCCTTTTTTTCCCCTTTTTTTGCCACCGTGAAGCCACTGTACGGGAAGGCCACAAGAGCAGGGCGGCCTCCCCGGGGCAGGTTTGCGAGCTGGAATCAGAGCCAGATGAAACTGTGAAAGTCCCCTCTCCGTGGGCAAGCAGGACTTCGAGGAGACATAAGGAGATGGTTACCTTAGGCCCGAACACGGCTTTGCCCTCTAGAAAAGAAAACTCCAAAATGCCAGCCCCAATGTGACCTGTTCGTAACTCAGGCGCCCGCGTGGTTTCCGGACACACGTATCTCTTCCACTTACCTGTGGATCGGAAGAACCTTCTTTAGCGTTGGGTTCTACCTGTTTTACATCCAGATGCCTAGGCTTCAGGTTTAAATTTCTTCAGTCTTTCTCTTTCCCCTGTTCAAACCTTGCTCACTGCCCCTTGTAAGAAGCATCTTCCTTATCCCTGGGATGAAATTGGAATAGTCACCTTAAGTGACGACCCTACAGGAAAAGCATCATCTAAGAATCGCTACTGCTGTTGACTTATTTTATGAAAAACCTAAGGGAGTGCGGATGCAATAGAATATGAATAATTCACAAATGAACTAATTTCCTCTCTGATGCGGATTCCAGCCGAGCAAATCACAGCCGCCTGTCCCTGCAACCCAATGTCTTGGGTTGGGGGGAAAAAAATTCCTGGGGAATGTATCTATGTCATCCAGAAGATTTGAATTTGTTATTTGTGTAAAACAGAAGAGCTCAACTTTGAGTTCATTAGATATGAGTCTGATTCTCCAAGATCCACCACTTTCGCCTCTGACCAGTAGGACAGGACAATGAAATATTTTTAGTTCATGCAAATCAAGTAATGATGAGCATGAGTACTAACTTGATGCCAGCAAACACCAGTTGGCCTGTGCCAATTTGAGAGCGTGAATGTTCCCCATTAGTGTGAAGTTTTTTTCGAAATTTAGTCTTGGAGTCCATTTCCAGTTCATCTTTTGAGGTATGCCTGAGAATCTCCACCTCCCGAAGCAGACTAGATCCCCTTTGAACTTGTCTTTTATCTCTTACCTGTACTTGGAAATTAGCAACTTATTAACATGCTTCAATAATTTATTTTCTGATGGAATTAACTATCCGAGACTGAAGTAAAGATTATATATGCTTTGTTCATATGTTGTTTTTGGTAAATGACTTAATAAGTGAGCTTGGAGTCCATGCCGCAGGGTAGGGCAAAGAATGGCCGCAGACCAGGGTGTGCCTCTGTGTGTCTTAACCTTCTCCAGGGAGCTCAGAAGAGGCACCTGGGTAACATAGGGATGAAGGTGACATAATGTAGCTGAAACACATAACTCCAATTAGAAGAGTCCCCACAAAAATCTCTTTCCCACCCTGGGCTGTGGCTACTTTGAATCTACATTGTTGGAGTTAATTTTGGGTCATCCTGCCCCTTCCTAATTAGCATTCTCCCCCATTTCCACTTCTGATCCAGTGGGGTGTTACTGTGAGATGAACCAAGGTTGTTTGCAATGCACAAGTTTGGATGCTGAGATTATTTACAAGTATCTAAACATTCCAGGAGAAATCTGATTTGTTATTTCCAAGCCATCTCCGAAGGTGTGAAGACTAACCTGCTGAGATATCCTTTCCATTTTCTCTTCTCTTTCCATTTTCCCCAATGATATCTTTAAAAAATTTTTTTTCAATCTTAATGTAGTTCCAATGCTGTGCTGTCATAAGTTAGTGTTTATAACCTAGAAACTGGGAATTGTTATTCTCACCAAAAGACAGCTGAACACTGATTAGGAAAGAGTAAGAAAAGATAAGTAGGTAGGGCACCTGGGTGGCTCAGGTCATGATCCCAGGGTCCTGGGATCCAGTGCTCAGCAGGGAGCCTGCCTCCCCTTCTATCTCTGCCTGCCTCTCTGCCTACTTGTGATCTCTGTCTGTCAAATAAATAAATAAAATCTTTTAAAACAAGATAAGTAGGACAGAAAGGAAGTTATGAGTGTTTTAACAGAAAAGTTTGAATTTTGAATAACAGTGTGAACCCCAGCTGGTGAAGCCCCTCTTTGTCACTCTGCTCTTCCCTCTTGCTTGCTTAGCTTTCCTTCCATCTCTCCCTAACTCCGTCTCCCTTTATCTGTGTCTCTCCATTTCTCTCTCTCCTCTTCCCTCTCCTCTCCATGTTTTCATTATGTCTCATTCCTTCCCTTCCCTTCTTCCCTAATACCCTCCCTCTCTCTCCCCCTCATCCTTCTCTCCTCTTGTTTAGTGTGTATGCATCTCAGTCTCACCCACTGGCCTTGTATCTTCAATGTCTGTTGGCACTTTTCTTTTTTCTATCTTGCTCTCTGTGTCTGAAAACGCAGGACATAAATGAGAAGATCAGAGCTGAGTATGTGAATATTGGGAATTCTTTTCTTGATGGTCCTCGGTCATGATTTGCTTTTCCAAGTAAAAGCTGTGAATTGACAAACTCACTCCGAATCTCCCAGACTGTCAGGGCCCAGGATGTCAAGAAGCACTTGACCATCACAGAAAGCAAACGCTGAGCCATCTCCCGAGCTCACACACCGCAAGGAGGCACCTGCTCCGTCCGTTTCAGCATTCCCTGTGAAAAGACCAGTCAGAAGAGAGGGGTGAAAAAGAACAAGGTCAAGGTCAAGCCACTCACCCACCTCTTCCCGCCCAGCTCTCCTCCCACCTCGCACTGATTACTGTACTGTGTGTCAGAGGTACTCCCACTGGCCTAGAACCATCATCTCATCCAGAAGACACATAAATTCCACCCAGGTAGTTCTAAAATCACCCAGCTGATCATTCAATTTATATACAGTATCAAGTGTTCATTTCACAGCTGCTATTTCAGTCCCTCTGACCCACAGGTCCTTGACATGTGCTTTGCCAGGGCCCTCCAGTGATGTAAAAGTAAGTTTTCAGCACTCGCAGAAAAAAGCAATTGAAGTTCATTTCTCACAGATTGCCAGGTCCCATCAGGAATGAAGATGCTGTAAAGTGCGCATGGGGCAAAGTCCCAACATCCATTTCGGTCCGTGGTAAAGCCTGCTGTGCCAACCAGTAGAGCAGACCAGTCACGTCCGGCGTGGTCCTGCCTCTCATGGGCTCTGCTCCACTGCACTGTCATCACCGGGAGGTGAAGATACCTGGCTGTGTCTCACTAAGATTTGATTGGATTTCTCTCATTTTCCTCATTTCTCACCTCGGATGGCATGTTTTGTCTTTGGCTCAGTCTTTGGCACTCAGCAGTGCGGGCTTCAGAGGAAGATTGTGGGTGGCCTGGCAGCAGCAGGCTGCCTACCCAGTTTCCAGAATGGGGCGGGCGACACCTATCTTGACTGGTGCTAACAGCATCTTTCTCTTCTAAAATGAGCTACAGGAGAGGAGACCAACTGGTTAAAATGGAGGCAATTGTGTTTCTCAGGGCTCTGCTTTACGGTCACTTCAGTCCATGGCCCCTTCTGCTATGCTCATTCTGCGCCCCCCCATACTGCCTCCTAACCCCCCCACCCCCTGTTCTCTGCTCTGTACCTCTTACAGAATTTCCCCCACTGCTCTCTCTGATTCAAGTTCACACGAAGTGAGTTTCTGCTTGAAAACTTGAAAGACACCTATGCTGGCCAGTGACCCAAACTCAATTTTAAGTCACTAAGCACAATATTATGAAGGTACTATGACCAGTACTTGAAGAAATCCTTTCTCCCCAAAGAGAGGAGTTTCTGGGGCATCCATTTCATCTAGAAGTCCAGGACAAGAGTGCTCAGATTTCCACAGACTCAGATTTGGAGAATTTGACTACCAATTCGAAGGAATGATAATGAGGTTTGTTATAATGGGCACGTATTGTTTTGCATGTTTTTTTTTTTTTTAAGATTTTTATTTATTTGACAGACAGAGATCACAAGCAGGCCGAGAGGCAGAGAGAGGAGGAAGCAGGCTCCCCGCTGAGCAGAGAGCCCGATGCGGGGCTCGATCCCAGGACCCTGGGAGCATGACCCGAGCCGAAGGCAGAGGCTTTAACCCACTGAGCCACCCAGGCGCCCCTGCATGTATTTTTTAAGTGTTCAAAATATAAAGCGCCAGTTCTTCAAGATTACTGAAAATTGGACATATTTTTAAAACACTTTAAAACATTTTCTTAAGCAAACTGACTGCCAAGACAACTTCAGAATTGAGAAATTCTGAAATTCAGAAATTATTCTGACTCTCCCAACCACATTCCCATTGAATAATCTTAAACCCTTCCCTCAGCTGTCATTTCTCTCACACTTCCCAAGGATAAGCACCAGTAACAATTTAGGCTTAAAGTGGGGAGAGAAACAAAGATTTTTTTTTTTTAAGATTTTATTTATTTATTTGTCAGAGAGAGAGAGAGAGAGAGAGAGCACAGGCAGACAGAGTGGCAGACAGAGGCAGAGGGAGAAGCAGGCTCCCTGCCAAGCAAGGAGCCCGAAGTGGGACTCTATCCCAGTATGCTGGGATCATAACCTGAGCCGAAGGCAGCCGCTTAACCAACTGAGCCACCCAGGCGTCCCGAGAAACAAAGATCTTACCTGTGCCTAGTAGATTTTTTTTTTTTTTTTTTGGTAGATATGTAAGATGCAGTGTAGAAAACAGACTACTCATAACTTGGAAAGGCACTTCGACGGCTCGCAGCAAAATGTACAGCCAAAGAAACCGAGGCCTTGGAAGGTAAAGTTAAGGTCAGTGCAAGATGAGATTTAAAAGTCTCTTTTTTAGGTGCCTGGGTGGCTCAGTAGGTTAAGCGTCTGCCTTACTTCTGGTCAGGTCATGATCTCAGGGTCCTGGGATGGAGTCCCCCATCAGCTCTCTGCTCAGCAGGGAGCCTGCTTCCCACCCCCACCTCCACCCTGCCTGCCTCTCTGCCTACTAGGGATCACACTGTGTCGAATAAATAAATAAAATCTTAAAAAAAATTTTTTTTTAAAGGCCTCTTCTTCATGGTCATGAGTTGGTTGCAATGCCTTCCTCTTCCCCAGGATAAACCATTCTTGGGGAGATGCTAATGTCTGCATGCCTGCCTTGGATTCAGTACTGCCCTCTCCAGGGTTCCTACCTCTCTTATGACCCAGACACTGGTCCTCCTGGCCACTTGCTTGTCCTGCCTGCTGGCAGCTCTCAGCTGACTCCCTCTCTAATTTTGTCCTCAGCTTCAGAGAGTGACCTCTGTCAAGATGAGGCTCCCTCCCTGTGGGCAGAGCACATTGGGAAGTCCAGGCTGATTTGTGGAGTGTAAGAACCACTCTGCCTTCACCTTGGGGCAGCTCTTTTTATAAGGACAAGGGGTGTGGTTCTGTTTCCTTTTTTCATTCTTCCTCCACCCCAGGGCAGGGAGGAGGGGTGAGGATGTGAGCAGGAGATAAAGCCTAGGTGAGGGAGGAAGAGTGACCACAGTGAAGGGGAGGAGTCAAGTTGGAATTTTTGAGGGCAGAGGGGACTTCCATGAGGGGACAGGGGGGTTGTTGAGGCTGGGGGGTGGGGCGTGGATAGACTGTGGCCCAGAAGGTCAGGGGGTTAGGATTAATTTCCACTCATAACATCACAGCTGCCCTTGTCTCCCCAGATTACCTATCTTCTGCACTCCTCCCCCAAGGCCCCTCACCTCAGTGTGGGGCTACTGAGAGTCATCACAGTTCCAGAGCAAACAAGTCTGACAGATGTCCGTCTGACCCCTGCTCGGTGGTTCAGCTCCTCCCCTGCGTGGTCCTGTCTTTTTCACCTCCCCGGTGGTATTCCGCAGAGACTCTCCAATAAACTTACCCCCCATAACCTTCCACTCAAAATCTGTTTCCCAGAACCTGACCTCACACACTTAGATTTGTAAAATATGTCATCCCTTTAAAACGCTGCTACCTGGCATCGTCGTGGTGTTCATCGCAAACAGAGGCTCAGAAAAGTGAAGTGACTTTCTCAGGGTCACACACTGAAGTCCTGAACCTGGGACAGAATCGAAGTTCTCTGACTCCTGGCCCAAGGCTGTTCTGAGAGCCTAAGTGAGTTATAAAGGTATGAGTATGTAGCTATTCCTAAAAATATTTCTCCTCTTTATCGTTTCACTTTCCACCACTCATGTCTATTTCCTTAACTGTTTACCTTTCCCCTCCCCAAACAGGCTCTTCCCAGTTCCACCCTCTGCCTTTGCAATGTTTTCTTTACAGCAGCCTGTGGGAGGTAGCAGGAAAGAACAGGCACGTGGGGGCGTCAGTACCTCGGCACCAAGACTTCTTCGCTCTCAGCCCCAAAGAAAGAGGTGACAGAGGGATATGTCTGGTGGTCCGGTGATGCATCCCTGACCCTCTGTTCTAGACACTTAGTTTTTCTCCTGCTTCCCACAACTGGTTTTCACATAGAATTTCAGCAGGGCTGATGTCCCTGTCATCTGATTGGCAGACAGCAAGAATTTCTCAAGCTAATCACTCTGTGAACATAGGTGCAACTGGGACACTCTGTAATTCTGTGTCCTTGTTACCATGTTCTGGGGTCTGTTCTCTAGGCTTACAATACCCTCTAGAGTCCCCTGGGGACTCTGTCATTTGAGTCGTTTCATTCAGCCCAGCACTGGCTGGAGAAGAAAATGTTCTTCTTTACACTCCTCCGTGAAAAGCCTCTAGGGGTCTATTCACCGCCTTGATGTTCTGGAGCTTCCTGGGCCTCAGGGGATTTTCACCTCCCTTTGCAAATCCTCTGCACTGATTGATTGGCAAGCAGAACGCACACCAATTAGCTGCTTTGCATAGCCTCGGGACAGGTGTTTAGGGAACCAAAGGTTCAGAGGTACTGTGCCGTGCTGTGAAAACCCTTGTTTTTTCTTTTTTTCTGATTTTTTTCAGACCATATCTTAAAACACAAGAGTTGAATCCATTCAGATCTGTCATCTCGTGGTTGATGATTTCAGCCAATGTCTGACATCCTGCAAAAGATGTGTCCCCAGAATATACACTCAGTTTGGTAAAGGGTGGGAAGAGAATGTAAACTTATTGGCAGGCACTTGTATGGGTCCTTATTGTTGTCCACCTTCATCACTAAGTAAGACACACCAGGGTCTTAAGGTAATATTACAGTCTTGAAAAAAGTCCTGCTCTGACCCGGTGTCCGGATATTTTTTTTTTTTAAGATTTTATTTATTTATTTGACGCACAGAGAGAGAGAGAGAGATCACAGTCAGGCAGAGAGGCAGACAGAGAGAGGGGAGGAAGCAGGCTCCTCGCTGAGCAGAGAGCCTGATGTGGGGCTCGATCCCAGAATCCTGAGATCATGACCTGAGCTGAAGGCAGAGGCTTAACCCACTGAGCCACCCAGGCGTCCCCGGTGTCCCGATTTTAATCAAATTGTGTGTATTCTGAGCTCAACTCTAGATTGCAGTTAAAAATAAGAAAGAAAAGTTTTCAACTTATTGCTTGTTTCATGAATTAGTTATTCATGGGGGGGGGGCTTTCCCCAAACCTATATGTCATGGGAGTTGTTTTGGAAGTATCTTTTTGGTTCCATACCAACCCCCAGGAAGTCTGGCTAGCATCCTCATCAGGAGAGTCAGGGGTTAAAAGTGTGAACTTTTCAGATCTCCCCCTTCGTGAGAGTTACTGGCCTGTGTGACTGTTGGGCAAGTTACTCAACCTCTCTGTTCCTTGGTTTCCCCATCGGCAAAATGGGGATCCCAAGAGTAGGGCTATTGTCAAGATTAAATAAATTAGTTTATTTTGTAGTCCTTGCAACAGAGGTTGGCATATAAATCATACACATTCTGGATTATTTTCCTATTGTTCTATAATATGTCTTTCCCTTGTCAGTTACATCTGGAGATTTTAAAACAACCGTTCTTTGTGGCGCCTGACTACATTTGTGGCAGAGAGAGAAAAGAGAGGCCCTTGTTAACATTTAAATATATTCCATTTCGCAGGCAAATCTTTTTGTATATGAAGGCAGGAAATGGGAAGGTAAGTGCCCACTGTTTTTAAACTTGGAATGAGGTATTTTTAAACAGTTTTCAATTTACTTAAGAGTTTTAACACAGCTAATATTAGTTGGAACTGAATGTCTGAGAATGAGGTTAGTGTTCTGCATAAACCCTGCTTTTAAAAAGCTCACAGGAAGGGTCAAAGACCAGGAAATGCTCTCACTATAATTCTCATTTTCAGCTGAATTGGACATGGCAACAAGAACGCAGGCCTGAATCACATTATGTTCCAGGAACCTTTAACTTTGCATCATAATGACCTGAGGCCTAACAGAAGCAAATTGCAAGTGGTTTCAAAAGGATAAACTCTAATTTATATTAAACTAGTATTATAACTTAAGCAGCTCGTTTTGAAAGCAGAATGAAAAAGCTTATCATTCTTGTGATGGCTCCTAAATGCATCCCTTTACATTTCACCTGTAAAACGCTCTGTGTTTGCTGACAGGTTAAATGTATACTATACACAGAGAGCCAACATTTCTCTTTGTAACACCGCAGCAATCTTACTAGTTTTAGCAGCATTCTTATTATTTTAAGCTGTCTCCATTGTCTTCTAAACACCATAATTAGAAGCTGAAAAGCTTACAGCAACCAAACCCAATAAGGTCTCATTATGAACAAAATATTTGACTGTGGCGCAACAAATGACCCTGTGTAGTCTAACATGATGAAGCCTTCAGCCTTCCTGCCCCATTAAGGCTTGAGGTATGTTCAAAGTTTTCCCTCTCACTGTTATTGAGCCACTCGATTCCAAGTTTTAGTTTCTTGTTCATAGTTCTTTGCGTACTGGTCTCTTTGTTTCATTTTGTGCAACTGCCATTTTCCAATAGACCTGGAATAGCAAAAGTGTCTGCTGGAAAGCAGTTCAGAGTTTCTCTTATCAGAGATATGGTGTTTTGTAAATGAGTTGAATGAGGGAGTCCGTGAGCTGGGAGCTGAAATAATTGAACTGCTTGACCGGAGAAAGAAGAAAGGGAGGTGATTTTTAGGGCCCAAGAAAATACGTCCAGCACCAGATCAGTGACATTTTATTTTTATTTATTTTTATTTATTTATTTGACAGAGAGAGATCACAAGTAGGCAGAGAGGCAGGCAGAGAGAGGGGGGGAAGCAGGCTCCCCAGCGAGCAGAGAGCCCGATGGGGGGCTCGATCCCAGGACCCTGGGATCATGACCTGAGCTGAAGGCAGAGGCCCCAACCCACTGAGCCACCCAGGCGCCCAAATCAGTGACTTTTTAATGTGCTGCTCAGCATCTTTTTTTTTTTTTCCATTTGATACAAGTCCTCTTGAATTGTGTCCAAAAGTGAACTCCTATAGGAGATTTAATAAATTAAGCATTACCAGTCATTTACACCTGAGTATAAATAAGTGTGTATGTGTGTGTGTTGCTCTCAAAAAAGGAGGCAAAAGCAGACTGACAAAGATTGCAAAAGAAAGCTAAAAAAAAAGTTAAGATGATTAGAAAATACATCTATTCTTAGGTTTTATTTACCTGGAATTGTTGTTCATTTGAATCTCTTGCTTCAGTGCATTACCACGTCCTTTTGTGTTGACTGTAAGCTAGGAAATATCAGGTGGGGGAGAAATGAAATGTGGTCTAGTGTCTTCTAGCTGTTTCCTGGAACAGGTTCCCATGGCCAAGTAGATACAGCTCAGGTTATAAAGCATTCTCATTTAAACCAAGCGTGTGAAATATAAAAATAAATCTTGGATTTTTTTTTTTTTTTATATTCTGCTGGTGAAACACTGAACTCTGAAAAATGGGCATGTCAGGACTGCTTTTAATAAATCTACTTGCCTGTCCTGTGTTTTCAAGGTTTCCTGTTAGTTAATTATCAAGCTGTATTTCTCTTATTTCTCTAATCTTTAGAACACAATGAAGCATATCAATCAGCATAAACCTCCGTGAAGCTGCTTATCTCTGAAATCCCATCTTTATTGTGGGTTGCTGGGTCTCCCGAGCCAGGAGGCAGAGTAGTCCCAGTTAGCAACATTCTTTTCCTGCCCTTCATCCTTTGAGATTGAGTCTACATTCCAATTCTCTTTTCCTTTTTTCTTTCTCTTGCCTGCCACCCTCTCCCCCAAAACTAACTCTTTCTCTCCCCCGTCTGCCCCTCCCCATCTATCCATCTCTCCATCTCTCTGTCCCCAACCATGGGGTGAGCCTGCTTAGGAAACTTGAAGATCGATACCTATCCAGTCAAGGAGAAAGTGACTTTTAGAGCTCTTCTCTCCTCCCTGAGGCAGCGGGGTTCAAAAGTCAGTTTGAGAAGTGTCCCTATGTCCAGATCACATCAGGGAGGTGGGAAAAATGACCCACAGACTTGAACATCTCTGGAGACCTGGCCAGGAATATGCCTTTACAACAGGATCCCCAAGTGATTTGTAAGCTGAGAGCCATTGCTTTGGGGATCCCATTCTCTAAAGAAAGGACCACTTAGCCTAAAATAATGTAATTATTTCATCCTAAATTCCCTCCCCAAGATACACATTATCACCCAAGTTCCTGAGTCTGGCACAGAGAGAAGGTAGAGGAAGGAGGAGATTTTGTTCCTACTCAATGCTGTTTTGTCCGTGTCCACATTCATTACTCATGGTTCCTGAGGGCAAAGGTCAACCTATGTGCTCTGGGGCCAAAGGATGGTCACAGCCAGTGAGCCCAGAGGCCCCAGTGAGCACTGCTCTTCACGGGCTCCTTGGGATGAGCCAAGGACTGTTCTGCCCTGCTTGGCCACAGGGGCTCCCCTTCTTCTTTTATTTATTTATTTATTTGACACAGAGAGAGAGAGAGCACAAGTAGGCAGAGAGGGAGGGGGAAGTAGGCTCCCCGCTGAGCAGAGAGTCTGATGCGGGGCTGGATCCCAGGACCCTGGGATCATGACCTGAGCTGAAGGCAGAGGCTTTAACCCACTGAGCCACCCAGGTGTCCCAGGGGCTCCCCTTCTGCAACATGCAGGAGTCCCTACAAGCAGCTCCCAAACAGGACATTGTCTCTGAGCTAATTAAAAAGAAATCAAAACTGCTATGTCACACTAGCTTTATTTTCAAAAATAAGTATGCAAAAACTAAAACTGCAAATTGTGTCCCTCGAGTTGCTGTCGTCTTCCCTGCTCGACTTTCCTTCATTCCACTCATCATTTTCTAACAGGGTTTGTAACTGACTGGCTTAGTTTTTTGTGTCTTCGTCCCCACTGGCGTAGATGGTTCATAAGAATGGGGATTCCTGTGTTTTTCATTGCTCTCTGCCATTCGTAGAATAATGTATTTCAGTATCTGTATGGCCTGATGGCCTGACAACAGGTTCTCAGATACAACACAGTTTGGCACATGTATAGATGGAAACACAATTGTGACTTGCCATAGTTTATACATATTGTGCTGTCTGTGCAAATAGGTAAAGTCTGACCTCTTCCAATCAATCAACCAATCAGTAACAGAATGTGACTGCCTGCTAAACTCTAAGACTTTTCCCTGTCATCTCTATCTGTCTGTGTATCAGTTCTACCCTGACGCCTATTTCACGTGATCCTTAGCCCTTTAGCAGCAAAAGTTGTGTCTCCAGAGACCTATTAAAAAAAAAAATTGTATTTGCCTCTAAGTGGATGAAGCCCTACAATCTGAAAATCCAGGACTGAAGTTTCATTTCATGACCTGGCAGAGAGTGAAACAGAAAACGTTCCTTCTTTTTGGCAATTACTTTAAAAAAATCCAGCCAAATCCTGAGAATACATACCCGGAGAGGTGAAAATTGCTCCAGTGTGGGTTTGCCTGATTTGATTTGCCTGTTTGGTAAGAACTCTTGAAGGACTGATGACCTCTTCCTTTCTGGACCGAAGGGAAGCAGGGGAGATGGTTTTTAAGAAAATTTAAAATCAAACTATATGAGGGAATTCGAAGATGCAGCAAAATGGAGATAATAGGATGGGTTAATGGTTCCCAAGTTATTCACTGGTAAGGGCCCTTGATCTCACTCTTTCTGAAATAATGTCTCCATTAAAGAAGAAGAAGGAGAAGGGGAAGGGGAAAGAATAGGAGAAGGAGGAGGAGGAGAAAGAAGGAAGAGAAGAGGGGGAAGAAGAAGAAGAATCCCACCTTCCAGAATAACTTACAGGGTCCTTAGAAGCCTATCTTTTGATTCTCACAGCTCACCAATCCCGCACCAAGAGGCCCAAACCTTACTTTGGATTTAGTTTCTAGAACACGACATATTCTCGGAGGCCTCCTTATCTTTGCCCCTGCTGAGCCTTCCTCTGGAAAATGTTTCCTCTCCAGCCCCTTCCCCACAACCACTCCACTCCACTGTGTTTTGAATGAATGAATGATCAAATGAGGGCCAGCAAAGAGCTGTACCAAAGAAAAATCAGTTCTACCCCTAAAACCAGATTGCATAAAAAAATAGCTTTGTCTAGAGACAGATGTCCTCCAAAGAGAGAAACACTGACCATATTTACCTGTGAATAATATACATCCCAGATGTCTCTCATCGCTGTTGTACTAAACAGTGTGCAAGAATGAGAGGAAACCAAGAAAACAATGAGAGTAACACAGGAGCTGGAAACACCTGCTTAGACTCTGAGACAAAAATGCCGTCGCAGACTTTTGTACCACCTCTGCAGTGCTAAATGAAGTTGTTGGTTAATGAGCCTGAATGAAAGGACTGGTTTTTATTCATAGAATCACATGAAACAGTAGACAATTCAAATGACTAGGGCTTTGTAGAGATTTTAAAACACCTTTTCAAATTATTGAACAGAGGCTCATCCCTTTCCCTCTTTCCTCCTAAGGCTTTGACCCACTTTGAGCCAAGAGACCTATCAAGATTTTTTTTTCCGGTCCTGACATCATGTGATTTTGAAATCTACTCTAATTCAAAGGCCCAAAGTGCATTTTCAAGATTTTAATACAGGGTTCAGCTGCCAAAGCCACCCCTGCCTCCAGCTGTTGCTATTTCAAGAAGGTGAGGGTGGGTATCTTTGGCTTCTGTCCCCCCAGGCTCCCCTGCAGCTGCTGCTGTTGGAGTGACAGAGCTGATCCCACAGGCCTGTTTTCAGTCCTCATCTTACCTGGCCCATCAGTAGCTCTTGACAGATGTCTACTCCCTCCTCCTTAAAACATTTCTTAGCTTCCTTCCTGGTCTCCTCTTTTTTGTTTCCTCGTCATCTTCTAAGGCTACCGCTCAGGTTTTAAATATCTTCACTTTATCTCTCCTCACTCCCAAGAGCCACTGTTCACTCTCAAGGCTCTTTTACAGCCTGATGACTTCCCCATTATGTCTCTCTTCCCTGTGACATGCGGAGCCAGCTCACCTGAGCTCACGAGAGCACCTTTCTTCCCAAATCTGTATTTAATGATAGTACCATTAGGTTGGTAACTAGAAATCAACCATGGTGAAGTAGTTACTCCAAAGAAGCTGACAAACACGACATACTGAGCCTCCCCACCACGCCACACTACCACCCTGGAGCACTAGTTGTTAAGCATTTCCTAGCTCACCATTTTTCCCAAACTTTCCCACTGAACTCTGGTCTGTGTGTCCAACTGCCAACTTGGTATCTCCCTTTGGGGATCAAACATGTCTAAAATGGAACTCCTCTCCCCAAACCTAGTCTTTCTCCCCCAGATCTCCCCTCCCTGGAAACACAACTCCAGCTTTCTAGCTACTCAGGTAAAAAATGTATGTTCTTTGACTCCTCTCTTTCTCTCATATCACGTATTCAAACCATTAGTAAATCCTACTGGTTTTACCTTTTTATATATCCAGGATACACACAATACTTACTCAAGGTACTTCCACAGGATGCATAGATAGATCCAGGAGGGAGGAAGAGAAGAGTTGCGTTCCCTCATAGAGCTTGGTGATCCAGTCAGAAGTGCTTATTACCACTCACCTCCCCTTCTTCGCCCATCTTCTAGTAGACTGACTTAGCATTTGTGGTAAGCAAGAGTCTCATGTGGTAAGCAAGAGACTCCGTGCACATGCACTCTTATGTGCTTGTTGTAGAAAGAAGTCAACAGGATGGAGAATCTTTATCAATGTCTTTCCCTCCCACATACTTTCAATCACATGGAAGGTATATATGGATTCTGTCTTTCTACCATTGTTCTAGTTGATGCAACACAAAGCAACAAGTCAATGGGGGACTTCCTATGGAGCTAATGAACCTTAAACTTCAGGGTCCTTGACTTGATCTGGTTCGTGTGAGCACTGAAAATGGCTGCGAGTCCTAGAGTGTCCCAGAGAGGAAGGAAAAGCCAGATTAGTGGTTCCTAGGTAAGTTAAGGTGCCACTTATTGGAATTCCATTTGCTGATTAGATCACCTGTGAAAGAAAGTTGTTACATATTCTATCTAAATGTTTTAAAAGTATTTAGAAGAGTTGTTTGAAGACACTCAAGCCATCTGCCTGATAACTGATCAAATAAGTTTGGTCCTAATTTTATCTGGAACTTCCAGAGTCTACACCATACTGTTACATGTCTGACATATGTAATTAGAACTTTGATAACGCTCCATAAGGGTAAACTCAAAGCAATAATAAAGCTGTTATTGTCCCAGATTATTCTAATGACATAAAATAGAACTTCAGAAACATCAACCATTAATATCTACATGATGATAATATCTCCTAAACAAATTTCCCACATTTCACCCCTACACTAACATTTTGGGAAGCTGTACTGCCTCTATCTGCCAAGGAAAGGGTAGAGCAGGGTCTTTCATACTGAGGTCAGGAAAACCACACAGATAGTCTAAGAAAATAATGTAAAAAAAAAAATCCATTTTTTATCATTCTAGTTGGCTAGCCTTTGAATGGTTGAAGTACAGATGGGTCCACTCCCTTAAATGTCACCCACTATCCTGTCAATAGCCAATGACAAAACAAACAGATGGCTAAAGAATGGGGTGGGGGTGAAGGGCAGATGGGAGGGAAGGAATACAGGCTGGAAATAACTCAATTCTTGTTTTAGTAAGTTGTGTGTGTAGAACTCTGCTGGAAAATTTCACCAGAGTTGCACTTTCAGAAAGATGGTAAGATTGGATTACGTCTTTAAAATAATTGTTCAAATAAGTGGGCTAGCACAGAGGAGAAGCCTGTATTGACTCTCTGTTTACCCAGAAGGGGGAGAAAAGTACAAAACAAGCTTTTCTTTAACTACAATGGCAATCGTCTAATAGCGGCACTGACTTACTCCAAAATACAAGACTCAGAGGTTGATAATCATCTTCAAGCTCAGGTTATTGCATGCAATTTTTCACATTCATTCGACTTTTTTCACATAGCTCTTAGTAAAGTAACTCTCTTAACAATAAAAGCTTTTATGGAGCCCATTACTCTGGAGAGCTAACCACTCCTGGGTTGTTTTCTTCTTCTTCTTCTTCTTCTTCTTCTTCTTCTTCTTCTTCTTCTTCTTCTTCATCTTCTTCTTTTTATTGGCTCCTTGGAATATTTATGGCTGCCTTTGTTCTCACTGCAAGCTTATACATCTGGCTGTGTGTGGCCAGTTTTGTGGGTTTTGTTGTTGTTGTGGGGTAGGCAATGGGTAAGCAGGTGTGTGGATGTTTGGGTGGCTTCGTTTATGCACATGTGATTCCCTTTTCATCACCTTGTCACTGCAAATCTTCATTTTTTAGCTAGGGAGTGTTCTCTCCTGGACTCTTTCCACTGGGAGCTATGTGACCTAAAACTTTATGAGCTGCCGTGCTGCCTTCTTCCTGATAAACAGGTTCCATGATAGAGCGTGTCTTGAGTGAGGCTGGGCTTCAGAAGGAACAAAAGCTTGACTCCCTGAACACAGAATGAACAGATTAGATTCCCTGGTAAAGAGTTTCACTGGGACTGACTTCCACAGGCGGAGCAAGTGCTGTCTGGCCTGAATCAGGAGAGAACAAGGGAACTTGTTCTCCATGGCATTTTCATGGACACAGGTGCAGTGTACATGAGAATTTTCCATCTTTATTGCTGCTCCAAAGGACTGCATTTAGGCATTAAAACACTGGCACCAGTCTCCAAACTCATAAAGGACAACTCTGCCTTGCCATTATAATCCCTCCTGCAATTAAGCCTGTCTTCTGACCTGGAAGATAAGATAGTGGTTGAGATGGCTGGTTCTCCAGCCAAGGTGTCTGGGCAGGTTAGCTTGCTGAGCCCCAATATCTGCACTTGCAAAGTGGGAATAATAATAGTATTGATGTTATAGGTTTGTGGTGGGGATTGAGAAAATACAAATAAAGCACTTAAACCCATACTTGACCCATAGCGAGTTCTCAAAATATTGGACCTTATTAGCCCTCTCATTAGAATGCGAGCTCCTTGAGGGTAGATTTGGTTCTTTGTGTTCACTGCTGTATCTCTAACACCTGGAACTTTGTAGGTGCCAAAAAATACTTGCTGTAGCAATTCCACACTAGCTTAACCTAAGAACTCCCCGTTAAGGAATCAGGGAGAGGGGTTTTCCTAAATATCAAGTACAAGGAAGCCATGGGCCTCCGTGGTTACCTGGTTCCTGTTAAGCACCCATCCAAGGAGGATTTGAAAGGAGTTGGGAACGTTTTACCTCCCAGTAATGCTTGTAGGACAGTAACTCTCAAACCTGTCTAGAAAGCAACACAGGCAATTCCCAAACTCACCTAAATCCACCTTCCTCACTAGAAAAGACCCGAAAAATTAGCACACCCCCCTCAACATAGGTCATCCTGGAGAAATGCTCCTCACCCACAGGTGTCATGCCTCCTGACCCCTCTTGGCTGTGAGGCTCACTTTGAAGCCCTTTAGCACGGGAGGCTATAAAGTGTTAATCCCCTTGTTTCTGAGGCACTGTGGTCAATCTAAGCATAAAACTATTTTTTGTGGCCAAAGACAATTGGAGATCACTGGTCTCTGGGCTTTGAATGCAGGACTTTGCAAAGACTTTTTTTTTTTTTTTGTGGTCAGTATAATAAATTAAAGCTTTCACAAAACAAACATCCCAGCCACACTGAGGATGAGGGGGTGCCAGGGAACATGCAAAGACATTTTTATACCAGTGTGTTCTTTACTGTATCAGCGTCGTGGTATGTTATCACATGGCTTTTTCTGGATCCATTTTAGCTAAGACTCTGAAAAGCATAAAAGCAATAGATGGCCGGTGTGTGAGTGTGTGTGTGTGTGTGTGTGTGTGTGTGTGTGACTGTATTAACCTCCAGCTTCATTTCCATCTGGATCCACGCTTAGTCTCATCGCTCCTTGAGATGACCAGACCAGTTGAAGACGGACTTGATCCCTAGCCTTCTGCATGAAGCTAGTCCACATGATGGGATCCACGAAGGACCCATGAGTGGCTTTGTGAGTGATGAAGTGGGGCGGAAGAGCCTCAGTGTGGACGGCGTAACCCCAGGGTTCCTTGCGGCACTGGATCCTGTTAGGAACTTCCTGGGATCTATATTAAACACAGCTGGATTCAGGGACTCAGCTGTGTTCAGTGTCATGGGACAGACCACTCGCCACCCAGTCCAGGCCTGGAGACTGTGGGAATTATCACAGCGATCAGAAGCTTGCTGGAATGTTAACCACTGCCAGGAAGCAATATGAGAAATCCAGAAAATCATAGACTACTTCAGTCCAGGGCACAAACAGTAAAGAACTTCGTTTGTAGGCGCTGAAAGGAAGCAGTTGGGTCATTCAGGTGTGCTCCTGGTGGCCAGTGGGTTATGACATACTCTCCTAGCACAAACAAAGGAATCTTCAGTAGTTTCTGGTTGACTGTCCTCCCATTCTCCTGGCTGGGCTTTCAGGCCTCAGTTAGGGAATATTTGTGCTGCTGAGCCCCAACTTTGCTTAGGAAGCACTGAAAAAAAAAATACAGGTTCCTTGTACTCATGGGATATAATTATGTCTATGTAATTGAAAATGGATGAAAAAGAAACCTCAAGGGCCTCCTCTAAAACAACAGAAAGGAACATGTTTTAAAAGGAAGATACAGAGATTCAGTATGTGAGGGTTTTTTTTGTGACAGGAAACCTAAAATACAAAGAGATTGAGATTAAGCAAAAGGTAGAGAGGATGGCAAGCTGGGAAATCTTGACCAGAGCCACCAAGAACACGGTCATGAAACCATGAGCAGTGTGAAATATGCCCAAGTGCCAGGAGGGAAACCTTAGTGGAACAGCCCCATTCCCTTAAGGGTCAAATGATCTGACTCCTGGGACATTTGTTCAAGCTGATGACAGACCTCCCGCACCGCTCCCCCAACCCGAAATTCAAGTCTTTAGTTCTGGAGCTAGAGAAGCAAGGGCAAAGAAAATGCAACTTAAACATACCTCTATTCTGTTATAAAATAGGGTCCAGCCTCCTGCGTACTTTGTGGTAATTTACTTCTATGTAAGCCTGAAAGATGAACTAACACTCACTACCCTGAGTTAGCTCAGTTTTTGTGTTTTGGAGTTTCTTCTTAAAGTTCTGTTTGTTTGTTTGTTTTAATTTGAGAGAGAGAATATAAACAGGAGGGGAGGGGCAGAGGAAGAGGGAGAAACAGGCTCCCTACTGAGCAGAGAGCCCAGTGCAGGGCTCCATCCCAAGATCCTGGGATCATTACCTGAGCTGAAGGCAGAAGCTTAACTGACTGGGCCACCCAGGCACCCCAGTTTTTTTTTTTAAGATTTATTTATTTATTTTAGAGAGCAAGAGTAGGAGCAGGGGAGGGGCAAAGGGAGGGGGAGAGAGGCAGACTCCCTGCTGATCACGGAGCCTACCTCAGGGCTCAAGGCAGGGCTCAATCTCACAACCAACCCCAAGATCATGACCTGAGCCAAAATCAAGAGTCAGCTGCCCAAACTATGGAGCCCCCCAGGTCCCCCAGGAGTTAGCTCAGTTTTAACTGAAGTTTAAAAAGAAGACAGTTTAGGGACGCCTGGGTGGCTCAGTAGGTTAAGCGGCTGCCTTCGGCTCAGGTCATGATCCCAGCGTCCTGGGATCGAGTCCCACATCGGGCTCCTTGCTCGGCAGGGAGCCTGCTTCTCCCTCTGCCTCTGCCTGCCACTCTGTCTGCCTGTGCTCGCTCCTGCGCTCATTCTCTCTAACAAATTAAAAAAAAAAAAAATCTTAAAAAAAAAAAGAAACAGACATCAAAGTGTCCCATTCTGAAACATTCTTTTCAGCTGGTTCAAAGTTTCTCCAGAGGCACAGTGTGCATGACAAGCACCTCATGCATGTGGGGATGAATTTCAGGGGGATGCAATGGGTTCTAACAGCAAGTCTCTTTCATAGGAATTTACCCCTTTCTTGCAAAGGCCATCTTTCTATTCTCTCAGGCATTTTTTATATATTTGACATGTATCTTGGACCAGCCAGCTGGCTCTCACAAAATACCACCAACTGGGGATGCCTGGGTGGCTCAGTTGGTTAAGCGGCTGCCTTCGGCTCAGGTCATGATCCCAGTGTCCTGGGATCGAGTCCCACATCGGGCTCCTTGCTCAGCAGGGAGCCTGCTTCTCCCTCTCCCCCGGCCTGCCCTTTGTCTGCCTGTGCTTGCTTGCTCTCTCTCTGTCAAATAAATAAATAAATCTTAAAAAAAAAAACAACCCACCAACTGGCTTATACACAACAGAAACTTGTTTCTCACAGCCCTGGAGGCTGGAAGTCCAAGTAAGGGTTGGGCGAGGGACCTCTTGAGTATCAGACTTCTCACTGTGTCCTCACCTAGCAAGAAGGGCTAGGGTGCTCTGTGGGTGTTTTATAAAAGCACCAGTCCTGTTCAGAAAGGGCTCCACCCTCATGACCTAATCACTTCCCAATGGCCCTACCTCCTAATTCCATCACATCTGGCTGGTAGGATTTCACCATGTGAATTTTAAGGGGACACAAACAGACAGACATATGATCATATCAAATGGTGCCCCCGACTTTTCCCATTTTAGGTTTTATCTGCCTTTCTCCTCACTGCAAACATAAATGATCAGGAGCATGATTATTATATAAATCTTCCTTACCATTAGTCTTTTTAAATGAAGTGTATTAATTCAAAAAATTATATCATGTTCATATAAAATTAGTTCTCACTAGGCTGCAAGTTTATGAGGAAGAGACACCCAATAAAAATAATTCTTAGGAGACAAAACGTATAAACACAGAGGCAATATTTATATCATGGGCTTCTATAACATGCAAAATATTACCTTACAGTCCAATGACTGCGTGCCCTAGAGAAACACTCATGCTGGTTTCACAGGTCTTGAGGTATGCATATCAGACCCTATTCTTTGACCCATCCATTCCAGAAATGTTTATCGAGTGTCTTCCATATGTATGTGTTATATTGGGCACCATATGGCATACGATTCCTATAATTTGTTGGAAAAGATTTACTTAAGATAAACTATAATTTATCACTGTGATTGTGTCAATAAAGGAATAAATTATAATGTGTGTTTCATTCATTTATTGAACAGTTATCTATCTGACACACCTCTATGGGCTAGAAATCATGCTACGTCGTGAGGACACGAAGACTTTTTACTAAAGCAGATAATCCTTATTTGAGGAGGATGGCATACAAACTTCCCGGGCTGGATGAACTACAAGGGTGAGGGGAAATGTGGGATGGCACTCGGCTTCCACCTTAACCTCCTTCTGGCGAGCCTTCTCGTGCTACCAGCAGCTGGGAAGCTAAATGCCTTGTTTTCCCAGAATCCCTTGCAGCTGCTGTTCTGAGGGCCTGTTGGATGCGCTCGCGCCAGTCGCGAAGGCGAACGTGACGAGGGAGCCATGTTCCCGCTGCTTCACCAGTTATCCGCCAGCGAGTTCTTCCTGAAGTGGTTGGTTTTGCTGTAGCGCTTTCTCTGTGACCAGCCACTGGTTTCACTGGAGAGGCGAGGCAGACGTGGTGGTGGTGGCGAGCAGCAGTTTCCTGTGCCTGAGATCAGAGTCTCGCCCCGTGGTGCGGCGGATTCCTCGTCTTCCGGATTGTGGCCCAGAAAGCGGCTTCCATGATGGGCCGGTCTGCGCTGGGACTCTGAGAGCTGTTCTGGAAGGAGGCGTCGTGGGCTCATGTCACCAGACCTGCCAGCAATTTTGTAACTCAATCTCTGAATCTCATTCTGCTTTAAAGAGGCCGGTGTTGCCTCCGCCTCCGACAACAAGACACTGACTTGAAAACAAAGACACGGGAAATCCCTGCCTCGTGGGAAGCAGTGAGGAGAGCAGGTAAACTCAGGTTTTAGGCGCTTGTAGGATTAGAGTCTTGGGAGGCAGATGGAAGTCGGCAGGGTCTGCTTTGCCAGGCCGAGTAGTTTTCCCCTGTCCTTCCACTGGAGAGAACTTTTCAAGTATTAGGCTCGGGAGTGATGCGGGGGTGAGACCCTGGAAAACAGAAACAATACTTTGTTTATCTTTGTGTTGTCAGTGCCTGGTAGGGTGCTTGGGAGTGTATCAGCCCTTAAGAAGGATGAGATGCAAATTATGAGATTAATGATCTAGGAACATTTATCTGGCTTTGGTGGCTGGCTAAGGAGAGAGGGGAGGCAGAGAGCTCCTGGCATGACCCAGGCATAAGGAAGAGCCTGGGGGAGTGTGGGAAGGATTTGAAGGAGAGCTCAACCGGCATCAGGGACTGTATCAGTCAGGTTCAACAAGAGAAGCAGAACCCATAGGAGATATGTATTAAGAATTTGGTGCAAGGAGTTGGCTTACATGATTACAGGAGCTGGTGAGGCGAGTCTGAAATCCATAGGGAAGGTGGGCAGGCTGGAAGTCCCGGGCATTGGTGACACTGCGGTCCGCAGGCAGAATTCCTTTTGAGAAACCTCAGATCTGCTCCTTAAGGCATTTCAGCTGATTGAATTGGGTGCCCCCAGATTTGGGGGGGCTCACCGCCCAATGATTACCACCAATGATTATGGCCTTTAACTACCTCTGCAAACACCTGCACAGCAACGCCTGTTTGTGCTCTAGCCTAGTGAAGCTGGTGTATCAAAAAGACCATCACAGGGGCACCTGGGTGGCTCAGTGGGTTAAAGCCTCTGCCTTAGGCTCAGGTCCTGATCCCGAAGTTCTGGGATTGAACCCCGAGTGGGGCTCTCTGCTCAGCAGGGAACCTGCTTCCTCCTCTCTCTCTCTACCTGCCTCTCTGCCTACGTGTGATCTCTGTCTGTCAAATAAATAAATAAAACCTTTTAAAAAAAAAAGTCCATCACAGTGGCCAACCACCGGCCAATGAGAGCAAGGGGCAGGGAGTCCGGTGAAGCAGGTCCATCTACTCCTCCCGATGTTCCAGCGTGCAGATCTGAAATACGGCTCACTCAAGCAGGAGCTCTGTGGGAGTGGTAGAGGTGGTTTACAGCCGAGTTTACTGATAAGTGGAATAACTTCTCTCTTAAAATTGTGGTAGCCCTCTAGCTTATTAATCAAACTGAGACAATACTGAGAATAGAAAGGGGGTTCTTCTAATAATTATGTCAGGACCACGAACAAAACACAGGACATTCAAAGCAGAATACATGGCCCCCTCACTCAGCCTGAGATGCTTTGGGTCTTTTTTTTTTTTTCCCCTTGGTCTTTCAAGTTTTTAAATTCTGGCTAGTTAACATACAGTGCAATATGAGTTTCGGGTGTAGAAAGTGAGTCATCACTTAAAAGCGCTGGAGCTCATCACAACAGCTGTCCTTAATGCTTTGGGTCCTCCTTTTCACTCGCTTTTCAAGGTTTCTGCAGGGCACATGGACCTGTCGGTACCTTCTGCCCACTGTTCATGTCACAGTGGGGGACAAGGAGTGCCATTAAACACAGAGCTTTATTTAGTTTCCTAAAATTTACATGGAGCAATTTTATTAGTATTGGAAAATATTCTAGAATTTTTGTCATTGACTGAACCAGTTTGCAAGTGGAAGGATTATCTTTCAATAAACATTAAACAAACAACAATAAAAAAGGTGAACAATTAATGACCTCTCTCACCATCCATGCCAAGTGATAAAGTGACATTGAGAAGAAAGAGGCAGCAGGGTAGAACATTTAGGAGTTCGACTTTGGCATAAGACTGCTGTGGTTCACATGCCAACTCCTTTTGTTAATTCTGTGAATTGGGACAAGGTGCTTGGTCTCTCTAAGCCTCAGTTTCCCTACCTGTGAGATAAGGACAAAAATAAAGCCTGTATCGTGGGAGTGTTTAAGGATTAAGTGAAGCAATGCATGTTGAAATTGTTTGGCATGGTGCCTGGCACATAATAAATTTTCCATAACCATGACTTATTATCATCGTAATATAGCTATGCAATCTTTGAACCAAAATATCAAGTAAGATTTTTTTCAGGCAACATAATAAAATACTACCCATGTATTTATTTTTATGATTATTACTATTTGCTAGGATTTTATTTCTGTTTAATAGCATGTCCATTCTGATTATATTATCCTGATGGCAACACCAGACTGAATCTGGAAATATCCATCCATATGACAAACCTCTCCTGGAGTAATGTTAAGCGTCATCCACATCTTCAAAACCTTTTCCATAAATGTGTCTCTTCTCCATGAAGTGTAATTATTGAAAACAGCTACAATGTTTTTGAGATTTCTGCTGAGAGGAAAACTAACAAAGGCATAGGACTGTTCAACCTAACTAGAAATGATAGGGAATAAAAGAGCTTTCCCACTATGCTTTGTAGTTTATGAGACTATATCTAAATAATTCATTAGTTCTAA